>JADDOH010011278.1:0-42907 GCA_016648135.1 Agrypnia vestita | reverse complement strand
TTTGTTTTATTTACCTACATGATACCTGAAAAAACAATAAAAATTTCCAAGTATTTATTACAGTAGGTAGGGTAGATAAAAAATCCCGATATATTATTTCCACTGTACTCTTTTGTCTTCCTGTCCTTTATGTACCTAGTAAATAATTAGGCACAGCTCATATGTGAGGTTGTCTGTTTGATAATTGATACGTAAGAGGAGAATGCAGTATTTTATTAGAGATTGAAAGGAAGGTACATTTTGCTGAAGTTAAATGTGTGTAAAAAATAACGAGGAAATCTGCCGATTTCAATATTTGTATTTTGGAAATTTGCAGTAGTACCATACTTTATCTAAATATTAGAATAATAGTTTTTGTGTAAATGTGTAAATTTATATCAAAGTGAAAAAATAGTAGTAGAAAAAATAGAACACGCGTGACATATGTGACGATAAGTTTCGTCACAGGTAAAATATTCAAAATTGAAATAAATAAAATATACCTTCAAAGTAAAAGAAGTTCACTTGACAAAGAATATACTGGGCTTACATCCGGTCAAAACTCCACATTTCAATTCTTAACCTTTTCTTTGAATTTTTATTGAATAAAAAAACTTTAATTTCTATATTTTGTACAATTTACAGCCATTTCAATTCTTAACCTTTACTTTGAATTTTTATTGAATAAACTAACTTTAGTTTCAGCATAGCAAAAATTGTGTTCCGTTATTTCCTCGACAGCAGTACCACGACCCAAAGTAGAGAAATTCTAGTGAACTCGATGCAACCAGAGATCTCATAGAGTAACGCTCCCGATTGAGCTCAGGGTGAGAACATTACCCATTCTGCTCCAGTCCCTTCTTCCAAATTCTTGCCGCGAGGCTGCCGGAACGTGTCAGTAGAGGTCCGAAGCTGTAAATCAGCTTCGAGAAGTTCCATCGGAACGGGCGTCTCCGTGCACGCAACCTTCGCGGTACAAGAAGAACGGAAGTGGGAAAGCAGAGATAGAAGGACGGTAAACATACCGGCCCGAAGAGGAAACCATACTAACATCTACTTTTTTATTTTTTTATTTTATCATTTCTCATATCATCCTTACACATAATATAGATATGGGCAAACTTCTTGAAATTCTTTGGCGTAGTGGGGGAATGCGCAGAAGACAAAATTTGGGTCTCGTCGGTGGAATGGTACATGCGCAAACTTCCTCCCACTACGCCGTCAAATTTCAAGATGTTTGCCCATATCTATACGTATGATATGTTCGAGAGGGTTCTAACTATCAAAAAAAGTTTAATGTCTACATTAGCGATATATTATCCTGAAACGCCTAATTTGATAAATGAAGACATAGACACGCTCACTTCTGCTTGTGAATTGCTCTCATATTTTAAAGACGTAACAGAAGAAATGAGCTCAGAAAAAAATATCACGATTTCTGAAATAATATTATTATCAAATGCACTAAATGATACGTGCAAGTATTTCGCCCGCTACACGTACTAGTGACCCGGTAGCGGCATCCCCAGAGAGCATAAAATAATAAATCTTCCTTCGGCATCCCGCACAAAAAGTGTAATTGGTAAAAGCGGCAACGTCGCGCGTCGCACTGTTTACGAGGAGTTGCGATAGTTAGGAAAATGTAAATAAAATTATGTATATCATGGGACGCCCGATAATTGATAATGTGGATTGGAGTCCAAATTGATTACACTACGCTTGTTAATATACGAATATTTGTATATCAATAAAATGTAAAAATTTCAGAAAAATAAGTTGTAAAGGACTTATAGTATTGCCTTAGTGACTAATATTCGATGTAAAAATAAGTGAAATTTTAGTGGAACTGGTGGACGTCACAATAATGCAAAATAAAAGGACGCACAATAGATAGCGTGATATATATATATATATATATATATATATATAATATCGAATAATAATCATATTAGAGTAATAGAACAGAATAGTTCAGAAAACCTTAAGCAGAAGAGTATTTAAGAATTACTGTAAGTAAGTAAGAAGCATGTATTATAATTTCTAAGAAATTTGAACAACGCATGCCAAAGTAATTCTATTGCACATATTTAAGACTTACCAGTTCGCAGCATTCACACGGATAGCACCCGCTCAGGTCCTCCACACCGTGTTTGGTGCTCTTGTGCGCCTGCACGCCTTTGGCGCACTTGAAGCCCTTGCGGCAGATGTCACAGCTGAAGGGCAGCACCGATCCAGCGCGGTCTTGACCACCCTTTCTGCGCTTCCTGCGCACCTTGAAGTCCTTGGGGAAAGGCTCGTCAGGGAAATAATGTGCTGGATCCAGTTCAATGGTGAGACGCGAGGTGGGATCCGCAACAGGCGCCGGCGCATGGACAGGAACTGGCCAAATCAACAATTAATTTTAATTACACATCGTTCAAGCAAAATTCTTTTGTCAACCTTCCAATAGGATGTATGTAGAGAAATAACACAAAATCAGATTAGTATAAAAAAACTAATCCATAAAAACCATGTTTTTATTATACTCCCTTTCTCATTGAAACAGGTTTCGCGCCTATTCCACGCGTCGGGCTCGAAAATTAAACAATATATAAATCGTTAAAATATCAAAAAATCTAAAATTATACTAGAATGCCACCAGTATCAATTGGTGTACGAGGAGAGCGTCCCCATAAAAGGTGCGGGCGGGGCGGGTTTTTGTTCCAAAGTCGCCGCACGCCAATTTACGTTGGTCAAGCTCTATACTTAATTATTAAATTTTTTTAGATGAAAATTTGTTAGATCATTTTTATTATCGCCACGAGTCTGCCTGCAAAGTTTCAGCTCGATTGGATCACATGAAAACTGTTAAAAATCGATCCAACGTGTTTTAGGCAGACAAGCGACAAGCAGACAAGCAGACGCTACGAGTTAAAAATAGAGATCTTCCAATTTAAATACTAGGTGTATATATTTACTAAATTTCAATACAACATGGCATGCCTGCCTTTTACACAGCTACCTGTGCATAGTAAATTATTAAAGATGGAATAAATAATCTAAAAGTGGTAAATGAAACTTAACTCAACCTTATGATGCGGAATTTTTCTTTATTTGCTACAATACAATATAATAAGGAAAATATATAAAAATAGAGTGCCACCACGATAACTTGGCGTGCGAGGGAGGTCGCCCCTGTCGCGAAACAGAAGTCGCCAGGTTGTAAATTTATTACACAATACATAATGTACTGAATGTCCGGTGACCGATGTCAATATAAATTTGTTCGGGTAACAGCACGCTTCGCGGCGGCCGCTCTATCTGTCAAACTATTGGACGGTAATATCGGTCCATTATTTGCTTTTTCAGCTTCGCAAAACTTACTTCATTGGCAATTGTTCTTACATCACCCCAGACTATTTTGGTTGTTTTGGACATAATAATTCAGTGTATATTGGTAATCAAGATGTCACAGCTCCCGAACAAATACAAAATTGTACTGAATTACAGGGCGAGGGGTTGCCGCCGGGTGCGGGCGGGGCGGGTTTTAGTTCCAATCCTGCCGCACGCCAAGTTATGTTGGGCAGGCAATACAATATTTAATAAAAAAAAACAAGACAAAGGAGGGATTATTATATCTCAAAATTAAAATTTCTTTTGCCATAATATTTTTTCGCTTGTACTTTAACTTGATGTTCAAATTTAACTAATACTATAGACCGGTGATTCCCTAAGTGTGGATCCTAGGGGCTGACTTACAGGGGCGCCTTACACCTTTTGAAACCACTCAAGAATAGTTTTTCCTTGTTGTAGCAATTTGTGAACTCTATTGAAGTTGAATTCTCTCAAATTTGTTTTTGAAGAGCATTTATAATACTCCGTCAACTGTTATGAAAAATATTTCCAAGGAGATAATATTGACAAATTTCATAGATATGAAAACCAATATTTTATTATGACCATCAATTTAAATTGACTGAACATGACAAGTGTGGACCCAGCCAAATGGAACTAAGCGGGGTGACAGATTTTCTGAGCACAAAACTACAGACATTCTATACATACCAACTTACCAACCTACAACATACCAACTTCGGTACACATATGTAAAATATTGTACAAAACAGTAAGAAAATGGTTTAGTAAGATACTTCTGAATGCACTGGAAAGGTTCCAATAGGAAAAAGTCTTACCTCTCTCGGGTAGAAAGTTCTTCTTATATCCTGAGTGCTCATCCAACTTGATCCTTTTTGTGTATTTCCTTTTAACTCTACCATTCTCATCTACTCCATTTTTCCCATTGAGAATGAGCGCGAGGTCGCTTTCCGCAAAGTTTTCCACTCCGTTGTCTCCGACCTTTGTGATCACTAATGAACCTTTGTTGAATTGCATTCCACACTTCTGCCAAGTCTCGATGGGAATCCCACGTTTGAATTTGTTTTTCGAACCCTTCTTTCTACCACGCTTCTTCGGCATTTCTGTGACGATGCCATTGCTTCTGTGATTATATTGCAATCCTTTTTCAAACGATTTCTGATATGTGTTGTTCGGAGTAGATTCAAATCGTCTGTCATCGATCTTGGTGATGGTCAACGAGCTGCCAAACGCGGGGATCTTGTGGACGGTCAGACCTGCGATCGAAGGAGTTATCGATAGCGAGGGTCTGTAGCTGTTTGTGTATGAGGAGCTGTTGCTTGAGGAGTCTGTGTGGTATCCATTTCCATTGTATTCATTAAGGGGGTCGTTAGAAATGGAGGCGAACGGATCCGACAAAGGATCGACTGACTCGTCATCTCCCAGCATCTGAAACAATGAAAAAGCTATATTTTAACATATTTCAAGTATCACGCTCATTAGAATATTTTAGAAAAATAATAACACTCAATAACAAAAAGGAAATTAAATATGATATTGCTGGTACCGATTGGAAATTGTGGAAATATGATGTCATAGAATGGAAATGTTGCTTTAAGCAAAAAATAATATTTTGGTTATTTTTTTATTCAAAGAATTTTACTGCTCTGTGCATTGTAATACTTTTCTTTTGCATTTTCAATAAAGATATCCAAATTAATAATATAGATATACACTCAATTAACAGAAATTATTTGTACATTTCTCAAAAAACAATAGTTGAAATGTACTCATAATTTTATGAAATACTAAAAATTGGGGGAAATTTGACAGACATAACCTCAAATATTTTATATATGCGACGCGCTCTGTAAAATACCGGACAGGTAATTAACGATTGTGTAATAATATTATTATATTAAAAAGAATCCAGCGAAACTTGCGTCACTATCTATATTATTAAGAAACTTCTTTCTCTGGGAAATCATTTATTTACAAATTAAACTGGTTCTCGCACTTAAACAATCATGAGAAGCCATGCAGCTAAAGATAATTGTTTACATAGACATATCAAATTTGGTTTAAATAATACAGAATCAGTATTGATAACATGTAATATTACTTAGTTATAGACTGTCACATGATTGTTAGGTTAGTAAAACATGCGAATAACGGTACATTGTGACGAAAAAATGTAAAATTAATTCAATTAACGCGGGACAAAGCCGAAAGAATTCGGTAATTACATGAGCATACCGCTAAAAAATCATTTTCGAGCATCGAAATCGGCGGCATTTGAACTCCAAATATAATACAAACATGCGGAATTATGTATACAATTACTTGAGATAATCTTGTATTAGCACTTCGAAATGTTTATGAATATATATTATTCTGTTTTTCATTGTTAAATCATACCTTAAACTGGACCGGACAGCCTAACGCAACGCCAACTTCCGCGGACAACAATTGAAGTTGTAAACTGTCAATGCCTTCTCGATCTCGAAGCAAAGTTTGTTTAGCCGGTAAAACAGTTTTTTTCTTCGATATGTTTAAAAAAGATAGGGTAGATAAAACAGAAATCGAGCCACAGTGATTTTGTAATATTCCTGATTAATATTTAAAAGAATTGATCTATTTTGCAACAGGTGTAGCAAATTATTAATATCTATAGGAGTGAGCGGAAAACGACTATTGAGGATTTTAAAAAAACATTGGAAACGTCGGAATATCAAAAAATAAATAAATCATGGTGGTAAAGGTATCATGGTAAAACACATATGTAAAACCTAATATATAAGACATTTGTTGATGAATTAAAAAATATATACATCTAATACTTCTTCTTCTTCTTTCTTGGCGTTTCACCCCTATGGAATGTTCCTGTCACAAAACAAGTGTGTTTCTTCGTTGGCAATGGGTGTGATGGTTGCTTTTTTTCTATTTTATTTTAGAAATTTACATTGGAAACGATTCGTTTTAGGATAAACATTATTCTGTGTGGATAAGGCCCGGTTGTTTCAAGTTCGATCAAAGTAAGCGGTCGATAAAAGCATAGATTTTTACGAAAACGGATCGTCTGATTGGTGGAGAACGTAAAATTTCAGTTTAAACTCTACGCTTACTTTGATCGAATTTGAAACAACCGGGCCTAATTCAATTCTATTAGTAATGGCAAAGGACATGTGGTACATAATGTTAGTTTATTTAATTTTTATAGATTTATACTGTTAGCTTTTAGGAATCTTATTAGTAATTTTAAAGTGTTTTGATCATTGGAAGATAAGAGGGTTGGGATGTTGATGGGGAATGGAATATTCTAAAAAGAAAGATCTTGAATAAAATTTGAATAACGGTCATAGAAGGGGCTTCTAAAAAAGATGTGATCTAAATGTTCTTCATCCATCACACGTAGGATTTCAAAAAGATTTCATGCTGATTTCAAAAAGATGGCTAAACATGCAACAGTGTCCTATTCGCATACGGCAGATAGAGGAAGCCTCGAACTTATTCACTTTCATTTCTGAAAACCATGGCCTGGCGGGAATTTCTAGTTGTATTACGGAATACCATTTTTCTTTTAAAGATTTTGAGGTCTCCCATTGAGACTTCCAAGTAAGATTCATTTTTTCTTTAAGTAACGGCAATAAATCTGATAATGTAATATGATTATGAGAGGAAATGCCGGAAGTGGAAGCTTCTTTAGCTAGGGTATCTGCCTTTCCATTTCCTGGGATTCCGCAATGGCTAGGGATCCATTTTAAAGCAATGTCTGTTTTTTTTTGTATGTGAAATATCAACTCTCGAATTTGAATACAATGTTCATCATCGGAGGAAGTGAAGGGGCAAGATTTGATTTTTTGTAAAACGCTAAGAGAGTCGGAAAGGATCAGGCATTTATTAAGTTTTTTATAATTTTGCAATATATATTTTAACATTTCAAGAATTGCAATGGCCTCAGCGGTAAATATAGAGGATTCTTTTGGTAGTTTATATTTTTGTTGCATATTTTCAGAATCACAGAATGTAGTGGCAACAGTGTAAGTTGATGAGTCCATCTTTGAGCCATTCGTGAAGAAAAGTTTCCATCCTAACCACTTTGATCTAATAATATTAATGAAATCTTTTTTGGCATGAGGATTATTTTGAACTCCAAATGTGAATATTATTTTGGGGGAGAATGTATGGGATTTGAAGGGAGAGGAATTTAGGGGTAAGAGGTTTTGTCTCAAAATATTGTTATCATATGTCTAGAAAGTCTTGTAACTGTGTGTTAGTAAGGGAGGGAGTATTTTTCCAGGACGAAAAAAATTCCTCTGGAAAAAGCAATCAAAATATCTGTAGTCAATATTGATATGCTTTCAATTGTGCTTTTTTCTTTCTGAAACCCAATTGCGTGTTTGGGAGAATTTTTTTGTTCTCCACGTACCAGTCCAGCCTTCTTTTTATCTTTATTTTTTAAGTAGATGATAAGGCAATTGGTCTGTATGAGAGTCCTGAGTTGGGATCGTTTTTTGGTTTTAAAATAGGGATAATTATTTGTGACTTCCAAGTTTGGCTGAGTCCGGGTTCACATTTCAGGATCCCGGGTTACCACTGTCTTCGAGATGACCGACAAGATGGCAAGGGCGGTTCCGCTCTTCTCATTAAAAATTCCATACCCTTTACCCCAGTCAATGTCAAACCCCCCTGTTGCCCATTTGAGGTAGTAGCCGCTAAGATTGATGATGTTACAATCCTTTCCCTATACATTTCTCCATCTAATCATCCTTCTAAAACAATACTTCAAACAATGATTTCGCGACTACAAAAACCGTTCCTCATATAAGGTGACTAACTCCCACCATCATTTTTGGGGCTCCAACTCAAACAACAGACCTGGCATAGATATAGCTGACCTACTGGATGAGTTCGATCTCTGTGTTCTGAATGATGGTTCTCCCACTCGTCTTCACATTCCAAACCAATGCCCCAGTGTAGTTGATCTTTCGTTGTGTAATGCGGAACTAGCCTCCAGCTTAGTCTGGACGACAATAGAGGAACCGCATGGAAGCGATCATTATCCCATTTACATCAGATTTTCAACCAATCCGCAAATTACCTCTCGACAAAAACAGACATCCTCAAACCCCCAAAAACAGTTCTACCATCCGAAATTCCAGACATCCAATGTGAATTAGGATAAATTTGCCGAAAGAATTTATGACGGGGTTGCTATTTTACCTCCCCCAAACCCAGATAACGTAATTTCCTGCTATAATTTATTTATTACATGCATTGAAGAGGTGGCAAAGGTATATGTTCCTAAGAAAAGAAAAAACAAATCTAAGCCATCCCCTGCCACTTGGTGGGACAGCGAATGCGCCGAAGCTGCAGAAAAAAGAAAAAAATTATGCGAAAGCTTATTCAAAAAATGTGTCCCTTGAAAATTTTCTTGAATTTAAAAAAATCCAAGACATAACCAAACGCATCCTTAAGAACAAGAAGCGAAATGGATGGAAAAACTTCTGTTCATCCCTTCCTCCTGAAGTTCCTATATCAAAAATATGGGAAACAATAAGGAAATATAGAAACTCCCTTATCCCTCAAAAAATTTTACCAACTTCGTCAGAATAGATTCAAGAATTTATGAACAAATTGGTTCCACCATTTGTTCCTAACTTTAAAGAAACGGCCCATAAATATTCATTCAATGAGACAAGCTGGATATATTCTCATTTCTCTATAGATGAATTAAAATCAGTTTTAAACCAGGTAACCGACTCTGCCCCGGGAATAAATGGAATCCTGAAACTCTCCTCTACTTTCTTCAGATTATAAATGTCATATACGAAGCCGGCAATATACATCGAGTAGATGTATCACAATAATTTCTATGCAGGTACTAGGTAGGTACTATACCATGAACAATTATCGTATTCGTAGATTTGGACGTAAATATTTGGTTATATCTATAGATGTGGTTTTATATATAATGCTAGGGATGGGTAAATGAAAAAAAAATATCGATATATATCGAATAGATATTTTTAAAAAGTATCGAAAATAATCGATATACATTGCGAAAAATATATCGATATTATTTTTTCAAAAATGTAAGGGGAATAAGCTTTTGGCGACTAAAAAAAAAAGGTCACCGGAATAAATATATCGATTATCCGAGAAAAAATATCGATGACCAAAAAAAGGTCGCCAGAAAAAAAGTGAAAAAGTTACCCAAAAAAGGTCACAAAAAAAATATCGATATATCGGAAAAAATATATAGATATATTGGGAAAAAATATCGATATATCAAAAAAATATATATCAATATATCGAAATAAATATATCGATACATCGGGAAAAAATATATCGATGACCAAAAAAAAGTGAAAAAGATACCCAAAAAATGGTCGCCAGAAAAAAAGTGAAAAAAGATACCCAAAAAAAGGTCGCCAGAAAAAAGTGAACAAGATACCCAAAAAAATGACCAAAACTAAAAAAGTCGCGCAAGAAAAAATATGGGTTATCCCAGAAAAAAATATCGATATATCAAAAAAAAAAATATCGATATTCGATATATCGCCAAAAAATATATCTTTAAAAAAAAATATCGATATATTGATATATCGATATTTTTTACCCATCCCGATATAATGCAATAAAAAATAAAAGTTAGGTTGAATTAGGGATGGGTCGTCGACGTATTTACCGTCGACGAAACGAGACCGTCCACGTCCGTCCATCGACGAGACGATCAACTAGTTGAATTCGTCAACTACTTGACGCGTCAACTTCGTTAAACATCGGGACGATGGTCAACTGTCTACGGTTCGACGCGACGCTGCTCGGCGGCTCAACCGTTGCCGATACATAATTTAAAAATACTTTACATTTGAGATGTTATCTAGAAATTTATTGAAGAATACATCTTTCAAAGTCAGGCTTTCACTTTGTGGTAAAATTATTAATAAATAAATATATCTGTACTATTTGTCAACTTTAGTTTAAGGCTCAATCTGAGAAAAGGAACATTGTTCCCGAAACATGTAAAAAACCAATAAAAAGTGGTGTAAACAAAATAATAATAGATTTATTTTTTATCTATAAAGTTGAAAATAGGGAATTTTTAATAAAAATTAATTAAACCTAAATTCAAGATTATATTACACATATAATAATTAATGTTGGACTGCTGAATAAGGACCATACTTAGGTATAGAAAATTTTATTTCCTACAAGTTTGTTTATCATTTATATGCTAAAGTTGAAAAGTAACGAAATAACACAATAATTAATTTTTACCATCCCTTTTCAGGTAGATATAAGAAGTCGAGATCGATCGAATAAAATATTGATTTTAGAAAACTATCTAGCCGGCCTGTTAATTAATAATAGTTCAATAAAAAATAAAATAATTAAACAGAATTATTTTATTTTATACAGCGCAAATTGGGAATTCACCGAAACGTCGCACGTGCACATCGCAAAAAATCAAGTAAAAAATAATAAATAATAGCTTATTAAGACTATCTCTCCCTACGCATGCATTCAAATTTCAAATCTCTGTCATAGTTCGTGTACACAGATCTGCACCCTATGATCGTGTACTTTAGAGTTGAAATGAAATTACCCGTCGAGCCGTCTATGGCGTCTACAAGTCGGCAGTGAGAGATGAGAGAGAAATAAACGGAGACGTTTTGTTTTGCTCTCGCTCGTTGCTTTGCATGTTGAATCTCGAATCGTCCTTCGTCCGCGGCATCCGCCGTCCGCCGTCTACGAATTCAACTAGTCCATGCGATAAACGTAAATCGTCGACGCGTCGATGCAACGTCAACGGTTGATTTCAACTAGTCCGTACATTCAACGCCCATCCCTAGGTTGAATAATCGCGCGTCTCGCATATTTGTGATACGTCTGATCGTTGGTTTATTTTGCAAATTTAAATAAGGACAATAAGCGAACTTTTGGTGGTGATTGCTAAATTTATAATCGTGAGTACCTATATATTTTAAAACGATAGCCAATATCTATATTGTTGTTGTGGTTTGTGATATTTGAATTGGTGAATTTCAAGATCGAAATGTTACAAGTTTTATAAAAGTTCTAAGGGCTTTATTTTATTTCCGAGCGAATAAATGTTTATAGGCAGATTAGATCATATTTGCATCATTATGTTAAAATTGAACATTAATTCAATAAAATAATCATACTTAGGAGTTTCGCATTTGTGAGGTAATTTAATATTTTATTTTAGTATACAGTATTAAGTTATATTTATTTAGCCTATTTATTCAGTTAAATTGTTGAAGATATGCTGAATTCTGTGGCTTGTGACAATCACAATGAAATGAGGGTGTTGGATGATTTCGAAGCGCATTTTTAAAAATGTGGATTGTGTATTGAATAGGGATATACTAGATCGCATTTTATTAGGAGGGAGTGCAAAGTATGACCTATGAACTTTTGATGTAACAAATGAGTTTTGAGAGGTAAGTAAAGTTTACCATATAGTTTTAATTAAGATAGCAATACAGTAGGTACTGATATTGAACATTTGATTTTAAACACAATATTTACAGTAATATATAGGGAATCTCGTAGCTAGAGTAGCAAAAATTTCGGGGGAATCTTCTTCATAGAATTTTGAACGGAAAATATTTCACCCATTTGGGTAAAATATTGACAGATACGGAGATAAGCGACATTGAATAAAGTGTGCATTTTTTTCAATATTTCTAGCTTATTTTAGACATAACTTTCATGATTGACTAACGTCAATCATGAAAGTTATGTCTATCTAAAATTATAATTTTATAAAAGTTCATTTGCTTTTGATACGTTTGGTACAAGTCAAATAAAATTATTCAAACCTTGTAGAAAATAGAAAAATATATTTTTGTAAGGTTTTTATAATTTTATTTGACTTGTATTAAAGCGAATGAGTTTTTGATCTTCCATAAAGGTTACTGTAGTGATAGTCAAACGTTTTCGGAAAATAAGGTCAGAAATATTGAAAAAATGCAACTTTGATGTTGCTTATCTCTGTAACTTAAATAAAGAAGATTCCCCCTAAGTTTTTGATACTAAATATGCGACACCTAGCATATTCTATTGTGTCTAATATATCATAATTTAAATACTGCAGGTCCAACACACACAACTCTGAAATAGGTACCCAATTTTGTTCCAAGCCGATTCAAGTAAAAATGTATTTTTGTAATTTACTTTTTGTAACTATATTTGTATAGAGTATTTAGTTTGATCTTTTCATAATGGAGAAGTTTACCATGTTTTTTCAATGAATGGAAATGCAAAGTTATAGAATTTTAAATTTGCGTTTTGCCTGAATAATTTTGTTCCATCTGCTGGAGTCGCGTGACGTCATCTCTCGTACCGGTGTACTGGCGGGTCGAGCTCCGGCGCCCGGCTATGCGGACGCGTGACGTCACGGGCGAGTTGGAGTTCAATCATTCCGCACTCAAATGCACTAAATTGAATAATCTCTTTTTCTGTTATTTATTGACAGATTTCAACAATTTTTTTCACCAATTTATTAGTTTCGATCTATTTTTTAGTTGTATATTACAACATATTATATTATCAGCACTATGAAACTTCTCCAATATTTAAAAATTTACAAGCTCGTAGTTATTTTTTAAACAAGTCAGTTAAATTTATTGGAACCACACTACCAAGAAATTTATCATAGTTCATATCTATATATTTTGGTGGTGTATGGGATTAATGCACTAATATCTGATCTATCCATCTCTCTTTAACCCACGTTTATAAATATAAAAAATTGTTATTTATAAATCGTACATTTTATGTTATTAAGAAACTTTGATTATATTGTTTTGTTTTAGAAGACGTAAAAGGTCTTTGCCCACGAGTAGGTATAACTTTTGAGATTTGAAGACTATTTTTTTTGTAATAGAGTTAAGGCTTGAAGTGTGGTATGCTCGTGTTTAAAAAATTGGATAGTTTTAGCATGAAGTTTTATAATATCAAAGACCTGAAAAGGAAAAAACTGGTTTATTTCGAATTGTCAAAATGAATCAAATTATCACGGGAAATACAAAATTAGGTTCCATGCGTTAAAAAAATAAGGTTTTGAAATAAAAAGACAAAATATTTCATTTCTCATATCATTTCATATATCATTTCACACACATTAAATTTCAAGACACTATATTTCTCTTAATATGTTTTTAATATTCTGGAACATGCATCTCAGATCTGGAATCCAGTTTATTGCGTACACAAGAGCATAATAAAAAGTTACAAATCAAAACTCTGAAAAGTTCATTTATATTCAAACACTAACTTGCTGTAGAAATGTAGCGGGCTCTGTAATATTATTTTAAATCGCACACTACTTAGTTGGTAGTCGTGATATTTTTAACGCCAATCATTTCATATGACAGTTGCCTACTCCAAACAAATTTTTTTCATCCACAAATTCATTTAACTTAAATTATAACCACATTGACATTTTTAACCCGACTATGTACCTAGTGCATGACATAAAACGAAAATCAATTTCACAACCGCGCCTAAACTAGTTCATTCAATTTATGTTCCCATCTACTCTCAACGTTGGTCCTTTTATCAATCCTTTAAATAATGTTTCCTTCACCCTCTCCACCACTCCTCAACCACTCTGATTTGGGGACTCTGGTCCCTTTCTGGTAAATCGTGGTTGAAAATTTTTCACAAAAACTTATTTCAAATTCCTTATCACTCACCATTGTTGGCCTTGTTTCCCTTAGCAACTGAAAAATCTCTCCCCACTCTATGCCCAACTATTTTATTTACCCGAAGAGGTTTGTGACACGCAGTATTTAAATGAGATATTAATTACACTTAATGATGATACAAGGAGTGCTGTTTTCAAAACTAATGTAGAAAACGAAATAATTCGATATACAGGTAGTATAAAATTTAGTGTAGTTTAGTTATCTCACTGTCGCTTTTGTTTACTGCTTTTGTGATCATTAGTTCTTGATTTTCCGCATATTTTTTTACACAAATATACACTTATTAGTATTAAAAGTAATATCGGGGCGACGATTACTACTATTACATCGACTAGTAGTACTTGATAACGATCGAGATTCGGCAGTGATAAATGTGCAGCTCCCCCTGTGCGAACTGCAAACTCGGAGTAGAAAGATACCAATTCTCTAGAGCTCACGACACGATCGTGGTACAATTGTTTGATCCTGTTTGCATTCTGCTTGTACCTGGAATGAAAAAGTTTATTTTTAAACTTTGCTTGATATCTATTTGGGATTTGGAAGCATCACTTAGACGTCTTGAGAGGATTGCATATCTTCTTTTAATATATATTATTGATGAATTTGGCGTTTACATTTTGAAGATTATTATTCACGATGATAGATTATTATAGATATTTAATAATATAATAGATATTTAATAATATTTTTTTCACTTCTCAAATTTTGAGAGAAAAAGAATCTCTCATGGTCAGATGAAGTATCAAACTGACTACTTTTTAAATATATAATTTTTCCATTGATTCTGTAGGTACTGAAACGTGAGCCGAGGTTACTGGTGTAGGGGTGGTTGTAACGGGAATACTGAGAGAAGAGGGGAAGAGTTAATTAAAGTAATATTGTTAAGTAAATTAATACCCGAGTTCAAATTAACAAAATTATTCATTGTTTTACCCTTACGCGCGACGGGATGGAGAACTTTGATTACTTTCGATAACTTTATTATGATATACCTATATGTTTTATTTCGATTTTTTTCAAAATATTAGGTCCTTACATATGAAATTGGCGTTTTGCCGTACTGGCAAATTTGATCTCAAATATCTTCTCTTTGGTTAGGAATTCCAAATCCAAATTTATACAGCTATTTACTCAGGTATTTGTGTTTTGAAAATTATAATTCATTTGTTGTTTCCTCAATTGTTTTTTTCTTTGCGTCACTCAGTTTACAAAATGAAAAACTTGAAATATCGCGTTATTTACGAGTACGAGTTCCACCGTGGCACCAGTGCTGCAGAAACGGCTCGAAGAATTAATGATGTGTATGGCGACCGTGTCGCAAAAGAAAACACAGTGCGTTTTTGGTTCCAACGTTTTCGTTCTGGAAATTTCGACCTGCAGAACAAGCTCCGTGGGCGGCCGGAGACCAAAGTTGATAATGAAGAATTGAAGGCTATTGTGGAAGCGGATCCATCGCAAACCACATCCGAGTTAGCTGCAGGCTGCGGTGTTAGTGATAAAACTGTTTTAATCCACTTGAAGCAAATTGGTAAGGTGAAAAAGCTTGAAAGGTGGGTACCTCACGAATTGAGTGAAGCAAATAAACAAACGAGCGTTGACTGCTGCGTGCATTACTCAACCGGCACAATAATGAAGGGATTTAAATCGAATCATACTGTGATGAAAAGTGGATCCTGTACGGATTGTGTCGGGGGATTATTTTTTTTAATCGGAAGCGCTCATCGCAATGGGCTGAACCTGCGAACAGCCAAACCATGCCAAGCTGAAAAATTGACTCACAAAAAAAGTTATTGTGAGCTTTGGTGGCTATGGATGGTGTCGTTCAATACAGCTTCTTAAATCTGGCTAGACGATTACGGCAGATGTCTATTGTCAGCAACTGCAAACCATGATGGAAAAGCTAGCTGCTAAACAACCGAGGCTGGTTAATCGCTATAGGCCACTGCTGCTTCATGATAACGCTAGACCACACACTGCACAACAGACGGCTACCAAATTAGAGGAGCTTCAATTGGAACGTCTAAGACATCCACCGTACTCTCCGGACCTTGCCCCAACAGATTACCATTTTTTTCGAAATTTGGATAACTTCTTGCAAAGGAAAAAATTCAACTCCGATGGGGCAGTCCAAACCGCCTTCAAAGATTTTATTGATTCCCGTCCGAATGGTTTTTTTAGTAAAGGGATCGATGAACTACCTATGAGATGGCAAAAATGCATAGATAGCAATGGTACATACTTTGATTAAATAAATATATTATAATAAAAAAAATCGGTTTTATGTTCCTCCCATACTAAACGACAATTTCATATGTAAGGACCTAATATATGGTTACATGAAATTTATGCTTCAATGTTCCCATTGCAAGCCCCTGATATACGCGCACCTTTGGTTTTTCAAGTATCTATTATACATTGAAAAAATATTTAGTAACACTAGTGTGTCAAAAAATTCATTACATTTAGTGTTAAATTTTTAATTAACATAGTGTATTTTATTTACATTAAATTTATTGCCAATGAGCTGTGGTCGCAGAAACGAAGTTGTTAAAATTTATTGAAATATTTTGGATTGTTTTTAATTTAGGTACTTCGTTTATCAATGAACTAAATTAATTGATAAATAAAATAAATTAAAATTAATCATCCGACTTTGTAAAAATAATTAAAAATGTAGGTTCAACACCCTACTGAAGTCTGATTAGAATGTTCTTATTACTTTTAACACTATCTGTAACCCGTCAAAAATGGCGGTAATTTTACATGTCGGTTCCTAAGGAAAAACTATTTTATTATTTGACAGACAGACAGACGGACGGACGGGCGGACAGACAGATAACGAAATTATTATAATTGGGATAAATCTAGGAAATAAATGAAATTATTCGTACATCGGATTGTTTAGCATTTCATGAAGCGCCCAAGTTAGAGATTCCTCCGTCACATTTTGTATGTCCACGAAAACGCCTTGCCCTCGCTCCTGGCGCACCCTCGAGTTGTGGAACTGGTCCCCGAAGATCGGGATGACCAGCATGGGGACTCCGGCAGCCGACGCCTCGGTGCAGCTCAGCTGACCTCCGTGCGATATGAACAGCTTCACGTTCGAATGCGCTGCGTGAAAACACGGAGAAATAAGGTTAGCTTAGGTTAGTGTAATACACGAAACCCTTAAAAGTATATGGCGATTGGAAATAGTAAAGCAAACAAAAAGTATATAAAAAACTAAAAAAAAAAAAAGTTTTTATTATACTCCCTTTCTCATTTCTAGTTGAAACAGGTTTCGCGCCTTCTCCGCGCGTCGGGCTCCTTTCTCATTTGTGTGGTTTCCAGTTTGAAAAAAAAACGTTAAAATTTCAAAAAATCCTAAATTATGCTATAATAATTAAAAAAAATTTAACGAAAATATGTTAGATCATTTTTATCGTCGCCACGAGTCTGTCTGCAATATCTTGATTTCTAATATTTCTAAGTTATCCAATCTAAGACTTCTATTATTTATATGGAGAAGCTCAGTAACGTTTTTTTTTATGTGTAGCCTGTTTCAAAAATACGATTACTTCAAGTGGTTTATTGATAAAAACTAACCCATAAAAACCAAGTTTTTATTATACTTCCTTTCTCATTTACTAGTTGAAACAGGTTTGGCGCTTACCCCACGTGGGCTTGAGTCGAGCGACGCTACGAAAGGTATTTAAAAAAAAATTCGAAAAATCCAAAATTATACTATAATTATTAAATTTTTTAAAAGAAAATTTGTTAGATCATTTTTATCGTCGCCACGAGCCTGCTTGCAAAGTTTCAGCTCGATTGGATCACGGAAAAAGCGTTAAAAATCGATACAAAGTTTTTCGGCAGACAAGCAGACGCTACGAGTTAAAAGAAAGGGAGTAAAGAACTAACCCATAAAAACCAAGTTTTTATTTTACTCCCTTTCTTTGTAAATTAAGTTCAACATCATGTAATTAATAATTGATTGACCTAAAACGAAACACGTCTAGACAAATATCTATGTCAAAAATCTCTAAAAATATCTATTTATTATTTGATTTCTTCCCACGAGTTAATATAAAGGGAGTAAAAATGGTTGTTTATTGATGAATGTGAGGCCGACGCCACACTGAGCGTATCTTCCGCCGCGCCTTTGACGTCGCGTCAAATCCGCAGCCGAATTAAGCAGTCGTATACAATATTCCGAGGCGGATTCAGTCTGCAACAAACACACGCGCGCGCAGTGCGGACGATCCGTCGAATGTGGCGCTTTGCATTTAAAAACCTGAGACGCGACGTAGCCGGTTTTACGTTGACGTAAGTTCCGCGGGCAGAGAACCGAACAGAGATCGGGCAGAGACGCCGAAGCGAGCGTTCCGCCAGAGGATCGACAGATGATCCGCGTAGTGTGTTCGATAAGCGCATATTGTATGGAAAGAAATGTAGTGGCGTTCCGCGGCGTCAAGGACGCGACGGAAGATATACCTAGTGTGGCGCCAGCTTAAAGATATTGAACAGCTTTTCTAAATATTTTAAGGTATTTAAGAAAAAAAAGGTGGAAAATTATTCCCATTAACCGTTAGTGCATTCTCTGAGTGGGAAATCATTTATCACTATCTTAATAGCGTTTAACTAATTTATTACAAAGTTCAATGATTGATAATCAAAAAATATAGCAAACAAAAACATAATAAAGTAAAAAGAAGAAATGTACTACTAAAAACGTATTCTTATTATTTCACATCATATGACATGTTCTATTACCTTGAAGCATTTTTTGCGCATTACGGAACTTGAGTATATCAACATTTTCTCTTTTTATAGCTAATATTATATGAAATATAATCATAAATATATTACAGCAAAAACTAGCGCTTATCGGAATTTTTCTGAAGAATTCGTGAAAATATGTGCGTCGACGCATTAATAATTGCAGGTTAGAGCAAAAAATCTTCTTCTTCTTCTTCTTCATCAGCCTTCGTCTTTCCACTGCTGGATACAGGCCTCTTCCTTATTTTTCCATTCTTCCCTGTTGTTGGCTAATTGTAGCCATTTCTTTCCCCCCGCAGCGACAATATCATCGGCCCATCTCTTTTGAGGTCTTCCGATGCCTCTTTTGTTTTCCCAAGGTCTCCATTTCAGAACTCTGGGAGGCCATCTTCGGCGGAGCCTGTAACCGCTAGGAGATGCGTCCCCAGGTGGCGGATAGGGAAAAGCTCGCCAGATATGGAGGGCAGGAGGGAAATAAAATACCTCTCGCAGACCAACAGGCAGTAGCGTCTAACCCCTAATGGGCGGCTACAAACAGCGTCTATTCCCTATGTTAAGGGCGGCTGATTTAAAACTCACCAACCCGTCTGGCAAGCGAGGTGTTTTAATGCCAAACCTTCCAAAATGAACCGTAATTCAGAGCAAAAAATGACCGATTAAAAATTTTGAGGGAAATTTTGACATGCAAAAAGAGGCATTAGAGCCTTGTTACCCATATAAGTTTTATTCGTATGATTTTCTTAAATGCATTTGTATTATTAAATTGAGCGCACACCACAGTACTGTACCTACTGGGAAGAGATAAAGGCAAATTATTGAGAATTAGCGGGAAGTATTCTACCATTACTTAATTAAGGATTAATTCAAGGTTATTTTGAAAACATTAAAAACCTCGCAAGACTATATTCCTGCTTTGACCTAACATCAATAGTTATGGAGTTATGCAATATCAAAGTTTGCATTTTTTTCAATATTTCTGACACATTTTTTACAAAATGTTGAACTATCATTACAGTACCTTATATCGATTATGGAAAATTCATTAGTTTCAATACAAGTTAAATAAAATTATAGAAACCCTGCAGAAATTCCAATTGGAATGTTTTCCAGTTGGAAATCGAAGGTTTTTATTATTTTATTTGACCTTTATTAAAGGGAATAAATTACATTAAATAAGTCAGAAATATTGAAAAAAAATGCTAACTTGATGATGTCACGTATCAATATATTGATATTATTAGGTCATGGTTGCTTAAAAATTTTCGACTCATAATTAAGGCAGGAATGTTTTCCAAATAACCCTGTATATATTTTTTCAAACCGCTTAATTTGTAATATTAGGTTGAATGACATTCAGTTGGATTCTGTACGACCATATTACATGGACAGCATAATGACACTTACGAAGGTACATATTAAACTATTATTTTATTGGAATCTGGCTTGTCCTATCCATTTCCGTGGAGCTCCTCCGCCGTGACTGAGATGCAACTATCCCCGGGGATCTGCGGGAATGGACATGAACATAACCATTTTTTAAAAATTTTCCAATAAAATAATAGTTTAATACATAAATATGTAGTGTCAATATATATATTTTTTAAATTAACCACATCCTTGTAAAAATGTAATATGGTTATTTGAGTTTATACGGTTTTGGCATTTAGGTACATACTAGTTGTAACTCTTCAAAAATGACGAAACATTGGTTCGCGTTTTTGCTAAGCCCTAGTATAATTTATAGCACCTTTTTGACGGCCTATGGAGAGGCGGCCGTGGCTACATGCGTTAATCGGCCGGTTCGGGTCTGGTGGCCCGGGGTTCAAGCCCCATCTCCGGCAGTTTTTTTAGCCGTGAATTCGAACGAAATTACGGACGTTGCACGAAGTTACGAGGACAGACGGACGGACAGATAACGAAATTATCATGTTTGATTATGATGATAAAACAACTGATTATTTAAATGCTTTTTGTGAGACAATATTTACAACTAGCTGTAACCCGCCAAAAATAACGGAACTCTAGTGTATATTTATAGCATCTTTTTGGCGGTCTACGGAGAAGCGGCCGTAGCCACATGCGTTAATCTCCCTATTCGGGTTTGGTGGCCCGGGGTTAAACCCCATCTCCGGCGATATTTTTAGCCGTAATTCGGATAATTACGGACGTTACACGAAGTTAGGGGGACAGACAGATAGACAGACGGACGGACAGAGAACGAAATTATTATGCTTGATTGTACGGAGAACATTTGCGTAGAGGTACTTTCGAACATTTCTTTCGTATGAGTAAAACCAAAAGCAAAAAAAAATAACCCCATTGTTAATCAGTTGTTCGAAATTAATATGATAATTTATTTTATTGTTAACACTAGGAGGTACCTTACTCTGTAAGTCTGTGATTTTGTAATGTGAAAACCATAGATGAATTGAATTTTGAAAGAATGGGTATAATATTCACTGTAATTATATTTAGGTACCTAAAATGCCGGTCTGAGGAATCCATTTTCGTATGATGACATTAGCTGACTTTTCTGGAATGTCCGTTTCAAACTTCCATACAACAGTCTGGTTCAATTTAGCCAGCGCTTTGAGGACGCTGGTTCTCACGTCAGAAGGCATCGAAGAACTTTGGATATTGGAACCCAAACTGAAGAAAATAGCACCGTTTTTAGCATTGTCGAGGATACTTTTCAAGTCCTGCAAATGAAAAAATAAGAAATATTTCATTTTCAATAATATATCTAGTGACTGTATTGTACCCGAGAGGTTCTGTAGGCATTTTACTTCTCTACTTATCTGTTTCTTCGCAGACTCCATATCTTCGTAAAATGTGCAAAAATAAACAACGACTCAAAATATACCAAAATATTTACAAGTAATCATTACGCGTAATCCATGATTTTTCAGGACATTTTACAGTAAATTGGAAATCACTACTAGGAGGGTCTAGAATAAACTACTAGATTCGTGAAACGTCCGGAAACCCGAAAATGTATATAAGTACGATGACGCCCTTGAGACAAGCAGTTTATTGTGACGCTTTAGTGATTACATATAAGCGATCTCATAAAAACCAACGGCGAGATAAACAAGCAACCAGTGACAATAAATTAAAAGAGTAGAGTCCATTCACTTTAGATGAGCCACTTGCATTAGTGTGAGTAACAGTCCGTTTACAAAATCTCGTAACATTCTTTTTTTGAGTAAATGACAACGCAAAAATAAATATAAATATAATTGAAGTTGGTTTAAAAAAATAATACAATTTCACAATTTACGTGTTACAGAGGGTATTACTCACACTAATGCAAGTGAATGGACTCTACCTACTGAGCGTTCAGTAGTTTATTACCACAGATGTATTTATAATACGTATGTAAAATCCTGGAAAGATAAATATACATAGTGTTTCACAAACGAGGGATTAGTGCGAAATTATTGTGAATTAAAGAAAAGTCCAATCTTTAGTAAAATGAGTATTATCATTATATATTTTTTCTCTTCTTCTTCGTTTTGAATATTTATAAATTTTTTATCTTATTTGGAAAACTACTGTTAGACTAATTTATTAATTTATATAATGTATTTATCTAATTATCTTATTTGGAAAACTACTGTTAGACTAATGTATTAATTTATATAATGTATTTATCTAATTTAACTTTTTATTGTATTAATTTAATTAAAATATTTGTATTGTATCAATCTAATTTAAATTTTTATAATGTACTAATTTACTTGAACTTTAAATCATTAATTAATTATATATACTAATGAGTACCTATATTCGAATATTGTGTTTTAAAATGAAATATGTAACTTGTCCTAAAACAGGCCAGCCTAGTTGGGTAGTTACATATTTTATCATATGATTGTATGATAAATTATTATTGTATAATTATATTTGTAATGTAATGTATAACACAACGCAACAATTAAACATTAAACATTAAACATAAACATTAAATTAAATTCGTGTCCAGTAACTTTGGTGACAAATAAAAACTTTTATTAATTTCAAGTTTGATTTGTCTCCCACCGTCACGATCTTGTGACTATATCATAATTTATCCGGTGTCTCACGTGATTTTTTGGATAACAGTTCTAGATATGTCTTACAATATACATTAGGGTGGGCCAAATTTTTTTTTGTCATTTCTTAAGGGGCACATCGATAAGAAGGTGCCAAATGGTCTCAAATTAACATATTTAAAATATCATTACATTCTGATAAGTCTAACTGCCTCCGGATTGATGACGATTTTTCTTTTTTTTTCGAGATATTTTCTCATTAGGATTCCAAACCAATAAACGTAACTTTCTTCAAGCATAGACAATGTATATCATGATTGCGAGTGTGAGGGGTTAGTGGGTTCAGTGTGGGAGAGTCGAGAAACACCTAGGGCGTACGTGCGCCCTGTTCACGTATTTAGTCAGTGTCAGTATAGCTCTGGCCGCAATTACTCGAGGTTGTGTCGGGCTCGTTTTCCTTATTTCTAGTATGGTTCGTGCACGTCAAAAGCAGATATGTCCATTGTTTGGCGATTCAAGTGATATTAAAAGTAATATGTTACCAACCTATGAAGATGTCGGCAAAAGATAAAACGTGATAATGAAACTAATAATGAACCCACTTATTTAGGAAATAAAGAATATTGCCGTTGCAAAAATTGAAGAAATATAGTCAAGAGATTCTATTCATACAGTCCAAAAAAAAACGACGGAAAGTGACGTTGAAAAGGTATCATCTGAAATTCAACAATCTTTGAAAAACCAACCTCAAATACCAAAGAAGAAATTAGAAGAATTTCGCCGCACCAGTTAAATATTGTTTGACATTTCGTCTTGTAAGTGTACGAATATTTACGAATGCATTTGCATTTGCTCCAGATTCTGGCACATCGAAATGTATAGACCAAACAATCAGCGATTTTTATTGAAATCAGAAATATCTATGAAGCCTTTGGTGGCTGTTGCATATGATGGAACTAACGTGAACGTTGGTAAATATGGAGGTGTCATACATCCGATAATGAAGTACCGTTTCGGCACTTATTTCTACATATTGATGGTGGCACATCGGGACCCAAAACATTTTCAGGGAGAATCGGTAAATACTAGAAGTATGTGAAAAAAGGCCCATTGTTCGATTTCAATTTATTTCAACAGAATTACCCCAGTTTTCTCTTCAAGGTATTAGCACTGACCAAACATATTCATATATGTTTGGTCAGTGCTAATACCTTATACCTTATATTTATTCTGAATAGTCTCAGCGATTTCAACAGGCATGTTTCCTAAGGATTTAGTTAACAAATCGCCAGAAACTCACGTCTCACGCCCGATAGCTAACTCATCCTAATCGAATTCTGCGTTTGTATATTTTAATGGAATCTCCTTCTAAAAATTTAGTAATTCTTGCTACGTATGTCATTAAGGCTTACGTCCCAACATGGTTTGCTATAAAAATTCACCCTTACTTTAAAGATGGAGCACGGCACCTGTTCAAACACATCACTGCAACAGGATATTTGTTGTGAAAGCCATAATAGAATCTGTAATTCAATGAAACAGTTACTTCGTACACCCTGAAAATGTATTAATCGCAATGCTGACTGATTTGTTTCAACAATCCACTATAAAATTGGATGCATTGTCTTACACGGATCTCATTGACTGGCAGGAGAATACATCCGATCCATCAATATTGAAATCCATACCTGACGAAAACATCCAACGTTCAAAAACCAGAAAGAGAACTCTCATTACTACGCCTGGCATGCCGCAAGAAAGCCTTTGAAAGGACGGTCAACACTATGACAGAAGCTTCAGCTACATTGTGCAAAAAATCTGAGAGAGAAAGGCTTCATAAAAAAACAAATATTATCTCGGAAAGCCATGCCGAAATTCGATAATATGAAGGATTTTTCGACTGTTTCAAACACTATAAAAAATAATAATATTAATGCCATTTTTGTAAACATTTACTTGTAATAAATAAATTTAACTCGTACAAGTATATTTCGTTTTATTATTTAACTTTTAATGCAATTTTAAACTTTTTAAATCTTGTTGTTAAGACTCGTTAAAAATGAGATTTTTACCATAATATGTGTTTTTTGAAGTCAATCCGGAGGCAGAAGATGATATCCCATTGTAATGAAATTTTATAAGTAAGCTAAAAACATCATTTAGCACCCTTTTCTTGTTGTGCCTAATAGAAATCATAAAAATTTTTTTCTTTATACAACGGTGGCCCACCCTAATATACATACTATGTATACTTTTCAATCACTGACTGGATAAAAGTATGGTACCTATATAATTATAGAAATAGATTTATGATCATTTCTAATTGATAAACTCAAAATAAGTTGAAATAAAACTACTGGGGTACCTCAAGGTACGCATCTTGGTCCTGTTTTGCTTATATTATTAATAATTACTTACCGTTTTACCGCGGGGATAGGGAAAAATAATAGAGTGCTACACTCCTCTGCACACACTAGAACACATCTATCGCCCTATCCACATTCATACATCTTCGCATACGAGATGGACTGTTGAGGCTCCTAACAGGACCATTCTCCAGTGTCTGGTTAATCTAGTTACGCCACGTTTTATATTTTTCTTACCATTCTTTCCTCATTAATTTGCTTAACATGCCAAAACCATTTATAAGCGATGTTATTGATATATTTGATGATATTCTTGTTTTACTGAATGCTGGCGATTTAAAATTATTTTGTATAATTTGTTGCTTTACCGTTTGTTTTATTCTTCAAAAAAACATGCATAATTTTCATGGTAGGTGTTCTTTTAATAAACTCAAACAAAATATATCATGTACAATGTACAATTATTATATTATTGACAGCATCAATAGTATAGTTATATATGATTAGTATATGATGAGACATTTTAAGTCTGCAAAGAAAATAAATGATTTAGGTATTATATTTGACGAAAAAATGATGTTCTTTCATCATATGAAAATTGTTTAAAATTGGCATTCTGTTTTACATATAATTACGTCATTTATTGGCTTATTTCATACTTTGGGATTTTTATTTTTAAGTAATAATCAAGGTGTTTTTATTAAAAAACTAACTTTTATTTAGTGAGTAAAGCCTCAAAATACGGGAATAAATAGAATATACTGTTTAAAATCATCTTTTTATATAAATAAAAAGCGTTTTAAAATCAACAAACAACGTGAAAATTTCTTGCAAATTTAAAACGTCATATCTTTATTAATGTGTAATATTTCTTAATTTCCTTAGCAAGGTTTCTAGATAATGAAGCATACTTTATACGTATAGAAAAACATATTATACGTAGATATAAATATTCATTTAAACTTCACTCCGCCCGCCTAGGACACTAAAAACGATTTTTTGGATGCGGTCTGTCGATTAATGCTTATATTTTCTTATTTATTGTAATTAATGTTCAGTTTATTATTCGTATATAATATCAAAGGTTCTATCTAAGTTATTGCCCTAAAAAAATTGCAGTCTAGTATGAATTCTGATATAAATGAAAAATAAAATCCACATTTTCGTAAAAAAAAACGTCGAAATATGCATTTGCAGTGAATGTGCCGCCTTAAGATGTATAAAAACTTGAACAAAAAGTATTTATTTATTTGTCAGGAGTATAGTTGAATATAATTCACTGATGCGGTGTCCTTTTTATGATATTCATATAAAAACCATTGAACGTATCCAATATAAATTCTTGCTTTACATTCTTTTTAGGTTGAATATTGCCGTTGAATACGTTGATTAATATTTATTATCTGCCACTACTACCACTAGCAAACCCTGTCAAATAGATGAAAAATATCTATCAGACCCTGGCATGGATCTTACAATGGGATTCAAAATGTAGTCCCGAAAGGATGTACACGGGACAGTGGAATATCCCAGAAAATTATAACCAAAAGGTTCTGAACTACCGTGAAAACCTTCCTGGAATTGTTTAGGTTGAAAATTAAAGCCTCATTCTTGTCCATGGAGTTAGTAATCTACAAGATTTCTATCATAAACTTTTTTGTTTTTGTTAGATTAGTTTTTTTAACTCACTTCTGGTAAAGGTTTAGCTTCTTTGATGTAATATCCTCCGATCTCTATAGTATTTGGCAGTAGAGGCCTGACTAGCTCCACTGAAGAATGGCTGTTAATAAACGTCAGAGCCACTTTCATCTTTAAATCTTCAAAAGGTACTATGCTTGCCTCTTCAGGAAAGTGTTTAAGGTATGTGGTCTTCTGGTTGGGTATTAATACAAACCTATGAACATAATTAATATACATTAATCATAAATTACATAACTTTATGTGCATTCTTGAACTTTGAATACTTTAACAATATCCCGTTTCGGAACGGGGCCAACATAATCCAGAAAATCTTATTTTCAAAACTATTTAATAATTATTAATAAAATTTAACTGGTATTCTTTGTAATCAATCCTCACAAACATCCAAAAGAATACAACACCTAAAGAAAATAAAATGATCATATGTAGTAAGACAGTCAAAAGTAGAAAAGTTCATGTTTTTTATATATTTATTAGAGACACTAACAGGATAATAGGTACATGATACTCTTATAATAAAACATTATAAATGAAGACAATGCCTATAAGCCCAATTACAATGTCTTCGGCACGCTCTAGTAATGTGTATTTTTGCAATTAAGTATGTATGTATTGTATATTTAGTGTATTGTAATGAAGTGCGATTAGTATTAAATAAATAATTGATTTAATGGATCTATATGTTCAGGTCGTCGTTTAGAAAATGAATGTTGTGTATGAGTGACTTTTTGAACGATGATAAGGTATCTGCAAGAATATCAGCATCAATGTTAAGGTCAGCACCATTGACGTATTATAATATAGACACGTTATTCCCATACTAGCCAGCTTTTATATGTAGCAAATATTGCACCCACCATTAACACAAACATTAAAAACCCATTAGCGCCGAACAAATTGCCAAACCCCCGAAAAACAGATAGAATTCTTAGAAGCAATGCAAACAAAGAACTACCACATTTTTCGAATTAAATTTACTTGGCTCTGAGCTGTCGGCCTTAAACAACGTGTAAGAGCGACACTTCAGTGACAAGTCACCCCCCCTGAAGATGAACAGTGTGATGTGTTTGAAACGTCGGGAGTACAACGGTCCTTCTCAGGACGCGGGTTAACCGAGAAAACTTACTTCTTATAAATATATATATATATATATATATATAAAATGTCGAAAAATTAGTAAAAAATTATTTTATTGACAGATGTCAATTACATGGCGCAGTGCGCATGCGCGTCTCTGACCGAGAGTATTTCAAATTTCCGCTCAAATTTCTCTGACAGATTTCGTTTCAAACAACCCGTTTTTTGAAAAAGTACTAAAAATTGATAGAACTGAAACAACCGGGCCTAAGACAAACAAACCGTAAATAAACTAACAAAAATATTTTTACATTGCAGATATCTTCAGAATACAAGATTCTTTTTCAGAAAATTCAACTGCCCATGAAAAGGTGCCAAATTCGGAGAGAATTTCGAAAGCAAAAAAAGTTCAAAAAGGTGTACACTTATTTCCGCTGGTAAGATGTTCTCATGCTCACAGTGCGATTATTCCTACAAATGGAAATCGTCTTTAAATCTACATGCGCTTAAGCACACTGGAGAGAAATTATTCTCATGCTCGCAGTGCGATTATTCTTGCAATCTGAAATCAAGCATAAAACAACATGTGCTTAAACATACTGGAGAGAAATTATATTCATGCTCGCAGTGCGATTATTCCTCTATTCCTGAAATCACACTTAAAATTACATGTGCTTAAACTCACTGGAGACAAATTATTTTCATGCTCGCAGTGCGATTATTCTTGCATTTTGAAATCAAATTTAAAACACCATGTGCTTAAACATACCGAAGAGAAATTATTTTCATGCTCGCAGAGCGATTATTCTTGCAATCGGAAATCATACTTGAAACAACATGCGCTTAAGCACACTGGAGAGAAATTATTCTCATGCTCGCAGTGCGAATATTCCTGCAATCGGAAATCACAACTGAAACAACATGTGCTTAAATACACTGGAGAGAAATTATTCTCATGCTCCCAGTGCGATTATTCCTGCAATCAGAAATCACACTTGAAACAACATGCGCTTAAGCACACTGGAGAGAAATTATTCTCATGCTCGCAGTGCGATTATTCTTGCAATCAAAAACCAAACTTAAAACAACATGGGCTTAAGCACACTGGAGAGAAATTTTTTCATGCTCGCAGTGCGATTATTCCTGCAATCGGAAATCACAATTGAAACAACTTGCGCATAAGCACACTGGAGATAAATTATTCTCATGCTCGCAGTGCTATTATTCTTGCAATCTGAAATCAAGCTTAAAACAACATGTGCTTAAACACACTGGAGAGAAATTATTTTCATGTTCGCAGTGCGATTATTCTTGTAATTTGAAATCAAATTTATAACAACATATGCTTAAACATACCGAAAAGAAATTATTTTCATGCTCGCAGTGCGATTATTCTTGCAATCTGAAATCAAACTTAAAACAACATGTACTTAAACACACTGGAGAGAAATTATTCTCATGCTCGCAGTGCGATTATTCTTGCAATCGGAAATCAAGCTTAAAACAACATGTGCTTAAACACACTGGAGAGAAATTATTTTCATGCTGGCAGTGCGATTATTCTTGCAATCTGAAATCAAACTTAAAACAACATGTGCTTAAACACACTGGAGAGAAATTATTCTCATGCTCGCAGTGCGATTATTGTTGCAATCGGAAATCGCACTTGAAACAACATGCGCTTAATCACACTGGAGAGAAATTATTCTCATGCTCGCAGTGCGATTATTCTTGCAATCTGAAATCAAGCTTAAAACAATATGTGCTTAAACACACTGGAGAGAAATTATTTTCATGCTCGCAGTGCGATTATTTTTGCAATCCGAAATCAAACTTAAAATAACATGTGCTTAAACACACTGGAGAGAAATTATTTTCATGCTCGCAGTGCGATATTCCTGCAATCGGAAATCACAATTGAAACAACATGTGCTTAAACACATTGGAGAGAAATTATTTTCATGCTCGCAGTGCGATTATTCCTGCAATCGGAAATCACAATTGAAACAACATGTAGGTATCTAGAGTTTATTATATCATTGGCCAGCACAATACATATTATATGTGCGACACAACCTTGTGATGGGAGAAAAGTAACCAATATTATTAGTGTGCTGGCTTATTCTAAAAGCTCCGGGTTTCTTATACGGGGTTTAACATGAAAATTTATGTTAGATAGAGAAAGAGAATCAATATGTTTTTCTTTAGACAATCGGGAATATTCGCCTACGTCATTCTGCTTGTACATCTTCTATCGGCCGGATGTTTATGAGTGGTGAGACGTCAAAATTACAACGGTTTCTTATAAATTGACGACAAATTTAGTGGAACCTTGTTCACATTTTTTAAGAAATATAATTAAACATTGAAAATTTTCAAACCATTATTATACTTTATTAAAACGCATATTTGACTGGGGTCACTTTTTACTCCGCTTCGGCCCCTGATCCTCTTTTCTATCTTTCGGTAACCTAAGGTTAAAGAAATATTTAAAACAATACTTACTACGAAAATATTTAGATGACTGTATGTTATACCGCTGTGCATAAAATTAATGGGCACATCATGCCATTAAAACGCAAATTTGACTGGGGTCACTTTTTACCCCGCTTCGATCCCCAATCCTTCTTTCAACCTTCCAGTACCCGAAGGTTAAAATTATAAAAGTATTAGAAATTGTAAAACCTTGTCATATTACTCGTTTTCTCAGGAATTTGTAATAAAATACTCTTAGATTGATGTGCATTGAAAATAACTTTGCACCTATCTTCAGTGACACCTATTTGCACCAGTAGCAAGCTGTAAACTGTATTGAATGTAATGTTTTCTCACAATTGACTTAAAAATGATTTTCCTAGATAGCGCCGTGATATTGCTTACTTCGAAGTATAACCATTTGTATACCATATATATTACTGATACGTGCACCTGGGGAATGTAAACGAAAATCCCGTGCCTGTGTCTATTTCTCAGAAGCCACTTAACCCGGCCGCACTACAAAATTTCCTGGCTTCCCAAAGGTGCATATTTCAAGTGAATTTGGCTGCCGGCAGCTCCGCCTAGCAACAGCGAATAAACGGTTGTTCGCTAATCCATCCCCACCACCGCCGAACAGCTATAAAAGCAGTGCGCTTTTACTCCCAGCCAGGATACACTGTTCGGAAGGCTCTAATAGTCCTCGCCTTACTAGGAGGTGTCTGGGAACCTAGAAAGCGATATCGCCGCCGCAGTCGAGTGTTCTCCTGCCGGGCCGTATCAAGTCGAGCTTATTTGAAGCTCGAGTCTCGTCGAGTGTTTACCTCCGAGAAGTATCTTCGCCATCGCTCTTGCTGTCGAGTTTTTTCCGGCAAGAGCCTCCGCCGAAACTGTGAAGTGAGATCCAGAATTCCGGCTTAATTATTTTGTGACTTCGCCAGAGACCTAAGTGCTTGTGCTAATTGTATTTTATATTCTATGTGCTCTTTTATATTTCGACTGTCTATATTTCTGTGTGATCTTTTCTGCTACGTATGTACATTTGTGTTTTACTGACTATTAAAAAATTGTTGTTAAAAATAAACATTTCAGTTATTTCCACGCCTTTGTCACTTGCACTCATAGTTTGAAACGGACCACCCCGTTTCATCACATATTGTAATTCAAGTATAACTATTTTATAATCGAAGGCGTTACATAAAATTCTATTGATAATTTTAAGATTTTTCACCAATCGGTGGATAACTGGCCATCATCATAGACAAAATTTTTGATAGTACAGTAGGACCCAAAATAAATATTTCAAATTATTCTGAACCCCGTTAATTCGAGATTTAAGTTACAAAAAAAAATCGTGATGCGATACAAAACTCGCCAAAAGGCGTAAAAATCATGAATAAAAGTAATTTTTGGAAAAACATCTGTGCTTTTGTATATACCTATCAAGAAATAATTTCGAAAATGTAATAATTATTAGTATTTCTCATTTTTTCATATTTGGATGGCCGTAATCGAATTAATTATAAAGAAAATTAAATATATTTGAACGCAAACAAAAAGAGCAATTTAAAAAGTTGAGATAATTGTAAACACGTTTAAGTGCAAGGAATTAGGCAAAACTAAAATCATCCGCGCATGTCAAGGCAGCCTACTGAATAAAGCATGCATAGAATTCCCCATATGTATGAATTGGATTCCACAAGGTACCGCGAAATACGCAAGGACACCCCACGAATGTGCGCGATCAAAAAGCTGCGCGCATTTTTAGCTTTTTATATATAACTCGTTAAAAAAATCTAATTGTGTCACTTAAAATGTATTGATTTATGGCGCGAGTCTCTAAAAGTTATTTGGATTTAGAATTACCGGGGAACATTTTGGAACTTGTATGTTTTAAAAATTTCGAATTGTGGCGAATTTCGAAATATCCAAAAGAGATTTACAAGAATAATAGTTTATAGAGATGGTATCGGCAATTGACTTGAATTATACCGAGATAAATTAATTCACTTTCATCTATTGTCTAATAGAACAAATATCGCTGATTAAATGTTATTGTATAATATTATAAATGTTTCTTTACTAAATTAAAATAACAGTTCCCATCAGATCCACCTCAATAAGCAGTATCTTTCATCATTTCTTTTTATTTGAATATCGTATACTTCTCTCCATTACCGCGACTCATTAGTACGTATAGTATTCTTCGTTTACAAAGCAATATATTTTCAGATGGCAAATCGAAATTCAAAAATAACATTTTATTGCAATTATCTACATGATTATTAATGATGCAACAGATAAAACAACTTCCTTGTATGATTATACATTTTGTAATATAACAATGTAACATAATATGATATTATTTAGACATTATGTTGTAGTTACCATTACGCACAAAATGTATAAAAATGTAAAAAGTTAAAAATCGGGTTTTTATTGTATTTTACAGTGAAATATTTCTTACCACCAAAGGAGTTCAAACAAAATTCCCGTGATCATGTTCTGAGCTCTCTGCATCAAGGTCATTCTGGAGCCAACATTGAGGAATGCGTTGGGCACTGAGGCGTACATCGCGGGGTTTCCTGTCAGGTGGACCAGCCAGGGCATCTTGGATATGGTGGTCAGGAGTATTACCGGGCAGTTAAACCTCACTCCAAGACTGAAATCATAATAGTAATAGATTGAGGAACGACGCCAGAAAGAGACTGCATGACAGAGAGAGAGAATGTATAAAAAGGCGCATGAATGTCGAGTCGAGCTCTTTTACTACCATTGTTATCGAGACCGCATCTCACTGTATAAACGATTGTCTAAACCATTATTGTTACCGAATAAATACTTACGAGAACAAAGTCTTTACTTGGAACAACCTCATCCCGAAATAAGATTATTACAATAATAAATATGCATATTCTTACCTCATAATCTCATTCAATCCCAATGACTTCTATTTAATAACTTTTGTCATAGTTTTACTGGGTATTAAATTAATTTTTAAGTTTTATTCAAGCCTTAAAGTTTTGTCCATTCAACTAAAATATTACTTATGTAATTAAGATACGTATTATCGATGTCTCGTAGAGACAAAGCTATTTTTTATTTGTGAAAGTAGGTATGGCAGTCTTTTTGGGTGGTATAGGGCTTACGACCTATCGTACGGCTGGCTTAAGTGATCACTTTACACATGTAACGTTCATCTATTCCATTACTCCATTAATAGAATACCACATCTATCAAAATTTTCGGAATTTGTATATATTTATATATGTTTAACTTGCACACCTTGTTTCGTATGTGAATTGTATTTTTACTACCGCCACCTGTTGTGGTTGGAAATTATCGTTCCTATAAACCACTACAGGTGTCGCCATTGGTAATGAGATATTTATATATTTTTTGAATGGAGTTTTTAAGCAATATCCTTTTTATACGTATTTGACGTATGTAAGCTTTGTATATATTCAGAATATTTTGAGTATGTTTAAAATTTTCAAGAATACAATACTTGATTGTATCTGTACGTACCCTACGACCCTTCCCTAAATACTTACATACCAACCTACTTTCCTATACAAAAAATAGCTTCGTGTTTATGAGACATCTATTATATTTTATGTATCTTGATTAATGATGTCCTCCCTGGGATAAAATTCCAGTAATGTGTTCTTGAAATTTTTTAGCGTACTCAAAATATTTGAACATTAATTAAATATTAATACATAAAGCCAAGACTTTTATCAGTGTCTTCTGACTGAAAATGAAAATTACCCTTATTAATTATCGCGGCATATTTCAATATTTTTTCTCACCCAATCATCGCTTCGTTCAAATTATAGCCCATAATCACCAAGTCGAACTCCTCTGTTTTGTCATTTAGAATTTTTCGGAAGTCCGGATTCTCCATCACCTTGTCCATCAGCAGGGGCATCCACGTGTTGACCATCCAGATGACGTGCATTTTGCTCTTTTGGCCCATGTCGAATGCGATTATTGTATTGTTTTCTGAAAATAATTTTCTTTCAATAACTATAGCTTATATTACTTAATATAAAGTTAGGTTAGGTTAAATAATGCTTCGGACATCTCAGTTTTCTTATTGAGCTGTGATGAGTGAGTGGAGTGAAGATGTGGGAATAAATGTCCGGTATATGGGTTGCGGGTTAAATGGTGGGGGAATCTAGGTGGTGAAAGCGAGGGATCTGAAAAGGGGTAAAGTGGAAGGTTTTATTCTATTGTTGATATTATAAATAGACAGTCTGAAGATGGCCGTGGTAGGCTGAAACCGGTACGATCAAAAAACAATATTGGATAAAAGTTTAAAAGTGTTTTTATTAAATCACACAAAATAATACCCCCAGTAATCAGAAACAACCCCTCGCTTCACCCTGTTTCGCAATGTTACCTCTCTCCCAACACATAGACACAGCTCCACTGGACCTGCGACCCATACACCAGACATTCACTTCAGTCTGCATTCACCTGAAGAAGGAAACTGAGGTTTCTCAGTTTCCTTCAAAAACCTCAGATACACATGCTTATTTAGTGGCACGTGAGCATGCGCAGTATCGACCTTCTCTAGGCCTTGCTTATTAGTGGCATGTGTGTACGCACATTGCTAGTAACGAGCATGCCACTAGCCATACAACCGCCGGTTGATTTATGAGCATGCCACTAAGTGGCATGTGTATCTGTACCTTAATAGTGATGTATTATCAAATTAAAGTAGTGAAAAAAAAAAAACCCATAAAAACCAAGTTTTTATTATACTCCCTTTCTCATTTACTAGTGGAAACTGGTTTGGTGCTTAACCTACGCTTTGGGCTTCGGTCGAGCGGCGCTACGAAAGGGAGTAATAAAAAAATTCCAAAAATCCAAAGTTATACTTTAATCAGGTTCCGTGTCTACCAGACGCGTTGAAATATTTTTATACAACTTAGTAAGTTGTATGAAAAAACCATTAGAAATTTGAAAAATCGAAAAATTTATTAATTTTTTTTAACGAAAATTTAATAGATCTTCTTGATCGTCGCCACGAGTCTGCTTGCAAAGTTTCAGCTCGATTGGATAACGGGAAAAGGGTTAAAAATCGATCCAAAGTTTTTTCGTCAAGCAAGCAGACGCCACGAGTTAATATAAAGGGAGTAAGTAAAAAACTAACCCATAAAAACCAAGTTTTTATTATACTCCCTTTCTTTGTAAAATATAACAATAATTAAAGACAAATTAAAACATATAACATAACACTAAAGTTACAGTAATTTAATATATTTCTAAAATGTCAGATGTTTTGAGCTTTGATAAGACCCTTCGTGCTTTGAAGATTAAATTCTAAAAACATTTGTCAGTCAATTTAGATTTTTGAAATTCGTAGTGAAGTACCTATTATGTATACCGACGGAGAAATTCAAATTTAGAAAATATTCCGCGACGTTATCGGGCCACCGTTGCTAGTAATCAAACTTTTCTAATGATTCCAATTTGAAAAAACTATTAAAAATTTGAAAAATCCAAAATTTTACTATAATTATTATTTTTTAACGAAAATTTGATAGATCTTCTTGATCGTCACCACGAGTCTGCTTGCAAAGTTTCAGCTCGATCGGATCACGGGAAAATTGTCAAAAATCGATCCAAAGTTTTTTCGACGGCCAGCAAGCAAGCAGACGCCGCGAGTTAATATAAAGGGAGTAAAAATACTATATAAGGTTAAGAAATCTAAAACAAAATAATGACAGAAGGGTAACAATGTGATTATCTGTTTCATGACAACTGCACACAAGATTTGCAGACATGGAACATCTTTCTCAACAATGGCTAGCATGTATGGTAGTTTTTGTTTTTTTATTTTAGTTTTGTATTTTGTGCCTTTCTAACAAATCTGTAGGAATTGGTGATAAAATGTACTAGGATAGAGGTGAAGAAGTCGACCTCCAATGAGAGGGACATTCTAAGTCGAGACATGATCATCGTCCCTTCAAACAAAGTTCACGAAAAAACTATCATAATGTATTTGATGGAATGCGATTGATGTGTTCGTAAGTCAACAATTTAAAATTACCTTAGGAGTACTTCAATGAATTGTACTAAGGATTACAACTTTTCTGGGTAGGTTTACATATTTAATGTTTATTATTTCTGTACAATGTACACAGGTTACTCTGAATTGTTCTTTGTATCGCAAAAAAACATGCGTTGAGACAAGCAAGGATGACCTTTTCGCAACGAATACGAATATTCGTATTCGCCGAATAGTAGATATTTACCGAATATAACCACGAATATTAAAAACAAACTATATATTACTGAACGCTACGAAAATTACGGTTTGGCTGTGCACCGTGTATCCGAACACTTACGGATTTGTTGAGTTTTCAAGTTATCAATTGTTGCTTGCTCCACAGCATAACATGAGTTCTTTCATCTAGTTTCGTTGGGTTCTTAATAAGGTTAGGTGCTCATTTCATATAGTTTTTGTTTTGTAATACGTATTGTTCGTTTCATTTTATTTCCGTTGTCTGTAAAAGTATTAACTCTTAAAAATAATTTCAAATTAAATCAAATAACATGACTTTTCGTAAGCGTGAAAAAGTGATATTTGGAAACATTTCGATAAGAAATCTGGCAAGTTAAGTTAACTTAATTTGTTTGTTTTTATTATAAAGAATAAAGATATCAGTTTGTGTACATGACTTGTTAGTGAACTCGTCCCAAAACAAAGTCGGCCTATTGAGACGAGTTTTTTTTTGTTCGGGGACTCAATCTAAAATAATTTTTAAATTGTTTAAAGATGACGAAAGTAAAGCTATATGCAGGTATTGTACCTGCGAACTGTCTCGCGGGGGTAAAACTGTGGCTGACACAGAAAGTTTATTTTAAACCGCTGGGAATGTAGGTATAAACGGATACAAGAAATCGCCTAACACCTGAGATGACGTTACAAATGATGTGCTTTTTAAACAAAAATTTGCCGGTGGTAAATTTTAATTATTAAATTTCTTAGTAAATAAAGAACAATGGTCTTCTGTGTATAGTTTTCTGGGATATTCTGCCGTGTGTATGTGACCTCTCTGGCAAACGTTGGCCAGAGAGGTCACATACACACGGCAGAATATCCCAGAAAACTATACACAGAAGATTCTGAACGGCCGTGTAAACCTAAGGACATTTTTAAAGAACAATGGTGTATTATTTATTACCTTGTTGAATTATTCGTATTCGCCGAATACTAGGTTTGATATTCGTTGCATCACTAATATTTTTTGTAAAAAAAAATGTCTGGAATACTATCATTTGATTATATGAGTAAAATATAAGTATCTTACTGAAGACGGTGGTCTCCTGGAACAAGTTTCGAACCCTTGACCACTTAATGTCTTAACCACTAGATCAACAAGCTGCTCTTTAAAAATGGAGTCTATGAGGAGAAGGTCCCTTTTTTGCGCAAGCCCTAAATAATAACAGTAGGTATGTGGAGATGATATGAGATATCTGTAGATTAGGATGGAGTGACTATATTTTCTTCAGGATCCTAGAGTGCCACTGAATAAAATTTGGACAGTATTATATGAAATACACATTGATATTGAGAAATGGTGCCTATATTGTACACAATGTCTTAAAAAGTAACTGTGCTAGAGAAAGGTAGGAATATATATTTTGAGAAGGGTTCTAAAATGATGATGGAATTCGGGTGTAGAATTGTATTGATAGATAGTTGCTAAACATAACAAACCTTTCATTTCTCTCAATTCCGGTATGTCTATTTCTCTATAGACGTCTTCTTTTGTTGCAAAACAGCTCACAAAAGTTATCTGTGGACACAATGCCTTTGATGAACAACAAAAATTAAGCTTTCATAGATTTTTAAATATTTGACAGGCAGAGAGGGCGCTCGCTAATTTCTCTTCAATAAACAGGGTCAAAGCTAGTAGCCAAAACTTCAGGGGAGTCTTCTTTATTCAATGTCAAATAGAAAATATTCTTTAAACTTTGGGTGAATTGTCGACAGTCATGGAAATAAGCAACATCAAAAATTGCATTTTTTGAAAAAATAAAAACAAAGATCTTACAAAAAATATTTTTAAAAAATTTCTACATTATCTGTTATTATTTGTTAATTATTTTATTTGACTTATATCCAATAAAAATACATTTTTAATATTTCACACGAGTTACTGAATTGATAGTCTAACATGTTACAGAAAATAATATGTCAGAAATATTGAAAAAAAATGCAAACTTTGGGTTTAAAATGGTAAATACCTGGTGTCCTCTTTCGTGTAAAATGTCAGCGATCCCCTTTCCTAAATGATAGTGACTTTTTATCGGAATTGGCATCATAACTAATATCTTGTATGGACTAGCACAGCTTATGCACAATGCCAGGGAACATATTTTAACTAAGTCCAGTGAAGAAACCATGTTGCACCAAGTTTATTTTCACATCCGTAGAACTAAAAACACAAAGAGACGTCAGCATTTCGTTCGACACTTTTTAACCCTTAACATACCGTGATATATAACCATACCCGCACGTAGACGTATTGCTAACTTGAGATAATAAATCTCAGTATTTAAGAATTTTATCAAGATGGTCTCCCAGAGTTCTGAAATGGAGACCTTGGGAGAATAAAAGAGGCGTTAAAATAACTCAAAAGAGATGGGCCGACGATATAGCCGCTGTGGGGGGAAGAAATGGCTTCAACTAGTAAACGACAAGAAAGGGCGGAATGGTAGGGAAGAGGCCTGTATCCAGCAGTGGAGAAATGAAGGATGAAGAAGAAGAAGAATCATGAATAATGAATCTAATGAATTATTATCACACATTTTTTCAAGCACGCCTTTCGGTTGTTGAAGCTTTTACAGGACCGTTCTCCAATATTTAATTTATCTGATAATTCTAGATCTTTCGCGGACGCCCTCTGTTCTTGCTGCCTTCAACACTCGCCTCATATATATGTAATTTACCATCCTTTATTTTCTCAAACGTTCACATGACCAAACTATTTGGGTGATCCTTTTTTTTTCTGTTTAATACAATTGCATTCACCCTAATTTTTTTATTTTTGACTCTGCCTTGAATATAACCTTCATTTAAATATGTTAAAAAGTTTAAAATTGTTGATATCGTTAATTTTAAATAAATACTGAGTATTACATGTGAAAATTGGATAAATAGGGTAATGTTATATGGATCATTCATCGAATATCGTCCAGAAGATATTTCCTATATCTCTTTCTAACTTACTACTGACGGTATTTTTTAATAACGGCTAATATCCAACAACAATATACATGAATTCATTCCCATGTAAAATCAATTTTACATGGGAATGAATTCAAAATTATATATTTTTTACACCATGTTTCGTTTTGCACAACTGGCTTACCTCTAGTAATATCTAAACTTTAATATCATTTGTAGCATTAACCGAAATATGAATTTCATATTGCACGTATTTACGGAAATATTACAGGTTTGATTGTCTTCGTAGACCTGTGTTACTGCAAGGTGAGGGATGGGTTAAGTGCCAATGAACGCTGGACCACAATGCAATACTTCCTCAATTGAAAGATGAATTAGCTTCCACAACAGTGCTTAGCACGTCAGCTAACTCAAGCGCGCGTCATCGACAACGTTCCTCATGAATATTTAAATTCTCAATATTTTTATGTGTAGACAGATGTTCTGAGAAAACAGTTCTGGATTTTGTCTCCAGAGAGATGAGTGATTAATTAAGATAAATTATAGAAGCCTCACATGAGAATAATTTATCTCCAGTGTGCTTAAACGCATGTCGTTTTAATTGTAATTTCAGATTGCAAGAATAATCGCACTGCGAGCATGAGAACAATTTCTCTCCAGTGCGTTTAAGCACATGTAGTTTTAAGCTTGATTTCAGATTGCAAGAATAATCGCACTGCGAGCATGAGAATAATTTCTCTCCAGTGCGTTTAAGCACATGTAGTTTTAAGCTTGATTTCAGATTGCAAGAATAATCGCACTGCGAGCATGAGAATATTTTCTCTCCAGTGCGTTTAAGCACATGTAGTTTTAAGCTTGATTTCAGATTGCAAGAATAATCGCACTGCGAGCATGAGAATAATTTCTCTCCAGTGCGTTTAAGCACATGTAGTTTTAAGCTTGATTTCAGATTGCAAGAATAATCGCACTGCGAGCATGATAATAATTTCTCTCCAGTGCGTTTAAGCACATGTAGTTTTAAGCTTGATTTCAGATTGCAAGAATAATCGCACTGCGAGCATGAGAATATTTTCTCTCCAGTGCGTTTAAGCACATGTAGTTTTAAGCTTGATTTCAGATTGCAAGAATAATCGCACTGCGAGCATGAGAATAATTTCTCTCCAGTGCGTTTAAGCACATGTAGTTTTAAGCTTGATTTCAGATTGCAAGAATAATCGCACTGCGAGCATGAGAATAATTCCTCTCCAGTGTGTTTAAGCACATGTTGTTTTAAGCTTGATTTCAGATTGCAAGAATAGAGCACTGCGAGCATGAGAATAATTTCTCTCCAGTGTGTTTAAGCACATGTTGTTTTAAGTTTGATTTCAGATTGCAAGAATAATCGAACTGCGAGCATGAGAATAATTTCTCTCCAGTGCGTTTAAGCACATGTAGTTTAAAGCTTGATTTCAGATTGCAAGAATAATCGCACTGCGAGCATGAGAATAATTTCTCTCCAGTGCGTTTAAGCACATGTAGTTTTAAGCTTGATTTCAGATTGCAAGAATAGAGCACTGCGAGCATGAGAATAATTTCTCTCCAGTGTGTTTAAGCACATGTTGTTTTAAGTTTGATTTCAGATTGCAAGAATAATCGCACTGCGAGCATGAGAATAATTTCTCTCCAGTGCGTTTAAGCACATGTAGTTTTAAGCTTGATTTCAGATTGCAAGAATAATCGCACTGCGAGCATGATAATAATTTCTCTCCAGTGCGTTTAAGCACATGTAGTTTTAAGCTTGATTTCAGATTGCAAGAATAATCGCACTGCGAGCATGAGAATAATTTCTCTCCAGTGCGTTTAAGCACATGTAGTTTTAAGCTTGATTTCAGATTGCAAGAATAATCGCACTGCGAGCATGATAATAATTTCTCTCCAGTGCGTTTAAGCACATGTAGTTTTAAGCTTGATTTCAGATTGCAAGAATAATCGCACTGCGAGCATGAGAATAATTTCTCTCCAGTGCGTTTAAGCACATGTAGTTTTAAGCTTGATTTCAGATTGCAAGAATAATCGCACTGCGAGCATGAGAATAATTCCTCTCCAGTGTGTTTAAGCACATGTTGTTTTAAGCTTGATTTCAGATTGCAAGAATAGAGCACTGCGAGCATGAGAATAATTTCTCTCCAGTGTGTTTAAGCACATGTTGTTTTAAGTTTGATTTCAGATTGCAAGAATAATCGAACTGCGAGCATGAGAATAATTTCTCTCCAGTGCGTTTAAGCACATGTAGTTTAAAGCTTGATTTCAGATTGCAAGAATAATCGCACTGCGAGCATGAGAATAATTTCTCTCCAGTGTGTTTAAGCACATGTTGTTTTAAGCTTGATTTCAGATTGCAAGAATAGTCGCACTGCGAGCATGAGAATAATTTCTCTCCAGTGTGTTTAAGCACATGTTGTTTTAAGCTTGATTTCAGATTGCAAGAATAATCGCACTGCGAGCATGAGAATAATTTCTCTCCAGTGTGTTTAAGCACATGTTGTTTCAAGCTTGATTTCAGATTGCAAGAATAATCGCACTGCGAGCATGAGAATAATTTCTCTCCAGTGTGTTTAAGCACATGTTGTTTTAAGCTTGATTTCAGATTGCAAGAATAGTCGCACTGCGAGCATGAGAATAATTTCTCTCCAGTGTGTTTAAGCACATGTTGTTTTAAGCTTGATTTCAGATTGCAAGAATAATCGCACTGCGAGCATGAGAATAATTTCTCTCCAGTGAGTTTAAGCACATGTAATTTTAAGTGTGATTTCAGGAATACAGGAATAATCGCACTGCGAGCATGAATATAATTTCTCTCCAGTGTGTTTAAGCACATGTTGTTTTAAGTTTGATTTCAGATTGCAAGAATAATCGCACTGCGAGCATGAGAATAATTTATATTCTTCACTGCGAGCATGAGAATAATTTTTCTCTAGTGTGTTTAAGCACATGTTGTTTTAAGCTTGATTTCAGATTGTAAGAATAATCGTACTGCGAGCATGAGAATAATTTCTCTCCAGTGTGTTTAAGCACATGTTGTTTTAAGCTTGATTTCAGATTGCAAGAATAATCGCACTGCGAGCATGAGAATAATTTCTCTCCAGTGTGTTTAAGCACATGTTGTTTTAAGCTTGATTTCAGATTGCAAGAATAATCGCACTGCGAGCATGAGAATAATTTCTCTCCAGTGTGTTTAAGCACATGTTGTTTTAA
>JADDOH010011277.1:0-41161 GCA_016648135.1 Agrypnia vestita | reverse complement strand
CTCACGCCAAGCATCTGCCTTTCCATGGCCCGCTGTGTACATTTTAATTTGTGTTGTATTTATTGTAAGTTATTATTATTTAATATTAAAATAAAAAATTTCAAAGCGAAAATGTTTTGTAGATCAGTAACAATAAATTTTTCAAATAATTAATCAAAAATAATAACTAAGATAATCTTAGTTATAATTTTTACCATTACGTAAATAACCCGTAGGTATCATCCAATCATACCAATCGAAATATTTTGTACGTAACAGTTAACACTCTCAAACTCTCCTACAGATATCTAGGTATATATTTAGCCTTGATCCATTCCACTCTCTGAAACTTAGTATGTAAATAACCTTTTAATATTTCAAAGCTATCAAACATTTATCCTGAATATAGGGCATACGTATGCATATGATATTGCGATATAAAAAATTAAAAGCGGCAATATAACCCTACACCGCATCTCACCCCACGTATCGTTTTACTCGCGCATCCCATTGATTAAATTTCACCTCGTAAACAAGTGTATGTTTGCATTTTCAAAATCAACGATGATAATCCGAAAGGGGATGAATCCGCCCCACCCTCCCCGCCGGCTCCTGTGGTCTCGGATGATGATAACATCAAAATAATCAAAGTATCGACCTCCGAAAGGTGACTTGCGAAAGTCACCCCTGTGCGCTAGTGTGAGGGATGGCGGATGGTTGTTGGCAGTGGCGTCGCGATTTACTTTTGGTGGCGATGTGTTTGAAAAGTACTTGGCCATTTTTACGTTGATGTATTAGAGTATTACCTACCTATCGAAGTGTATATTTTTGTTATGGGTACTAATTTATATGTATGATCGCCTTGCATGAAAATTTGAATTTGTAAACCTTTATGTGCTTTATTTTTTGTTTAATTTTACTTTGTAATACACACACATAATACAAGTTATTAAATTACTATTATAGTTTCGATCTATAACTGATGATGAGAGGGACTGCTCGTCTCAAAATTGTAGTAAATTAATAACTAATTGTATATGTGTATTACAAAGTAAAATAAAACATATTTTAAATTTTAATGTTGCACCACGAAGTAACTGTACAATTTTTCAATAATATCTTGATGTGCTTCATTTAATTTTGTGTAAAATATAAACTTTGTATTCCATAACTCAAATATAAAATGCAATTAATGATAATTTATTCTTCAATACTAGCAAAATAAGTTTGCGGTTACATCAATTATTATATTAATTATTAATGTATGAAACCACTATTTACTGAATAATCAACATTTGGAGCCAATGGTCCCATTCATTAGGATACAACGTATACATTGGATCCTGATGCAGAGACAGTGATTTTTTAAAAAATTCCCTTTTACTAATATAATTAAAATTTCGTTTGCTGAAATCTGGATCAATTTCTGTTTAACAAGTAGTTATTATAAAAAGCTAAAGTTTAGGTTTTTAGTAAAAATTGGTTAGACATGCCTAAATACGAAATACTAGCTTTGCCCGCGGTTTTGCACGCGTAGATTTTTAGTAACGTTTAGTCATATTTTCAATTTGTGTATTAACCATAAAATATAGATATATATCATCGTGGACTTTTTTATAGAAAGTTTTGAGTTCTACAACTTCACTGTAAAAACTATTTAAATATCTCTTACCGTTTTAAGACAGCGATCGTAAAAAACGTATCGCTCGATCATTTCTTCGTCAATTTTACTTGTAAAATAGGTCACCACGAAAACCCTTTTTTTTATTTTATTTTATTTTAACGGGATAATATATAGCCTATTTCTACCCTGAAAGTCCATTCTAAATACATATTGGTGAAAAAATTTATGAAATCGGATGTGTAGTTTCGGCGATTACCTCCTACATACAAACATACAAACTTTACCTCTTTATATATTAGTATAGATTATATAGCGGAATTAAAAGAATGTTGATTTTCATGTTAATGTGAAGGTTGAAAGGATAATAAGATACTAACTACTGACTAACTAACTAACCATCACGCCTCTTCTAAATAGGAAAAGGCAGAGAGGATAGAATGCCACATTTTTCTATCATGACACTTTTGCTTCGGCTACATTCATACATCTTCACATGCATGCTCTACGGTTGTCGAAGCTTTTAAATGTTAATTTAATTAATTTGCATAAAATCGTTTTGTTAATAAATAATAATTATCATAATAAATAATTTTTCTGGATTTAATTTAGTATTTGTTTTTTTTTTTAAATTGAGATGCGAACTCGGAATATGTGTCACATCAATATTCTCACTATTTTCAAACTAAGCTAACACTTGTGCTACGAAATTAGGACTATCTTGCTGGTCTGGAGTGAGGTTCGAACCCGCGACCTTTGGATCACGAAGCAAGAGTCCTAACCAAAAGACTAACAAGCTACTCAAATACATCGTAAAATGTGATATTTCGTTGTTTTTTTTAAGAAAATTGATTCGATCGATAATTTATAAGAATATTAAAATATTGCTCCTTCACAGACCATACAAATGACGTATTTCTGTATCAAATCAATAAACATTTTTGGAGAAAAGACATCTCAAAATCAAATAATTATTCTCAGGTAGATCATTCGGAAAAATGACTGAAAACCTTATAGACAAGTGGAAAAATTTCTGTCAATGGGGTCCTTACCTCAAAATAATTACATCTATTAGAACGCCACTGCGTGCATCCCTGCTGAATATTGGTGCTGTGGAAAAACACCCTAAAGCAGAGAAAAGCGAGAGGAAATTGTTAATTTAAACTGACTTCTGAGCTGGCGGGACATGGAAGGTCTGCGTTCAGGTTTACCAACTAAGGTTGGGACGGTATCACACCGCAGAGATATTTTTTCAAAATATTTTTAATATATAGCTTTCAAATTAAGAAAACTGTGCCACATTCCTGTGGTCGAGATTAGATTAAAAGAAAAAGAAACGAGAAGCTAGTAGCCTTATACTCACATTCTTCTGAGATAATCGTTCGCAAAACAATACAGACATATTTTCAGACTGCTTATCGAAATTCAAAAAAGAACATTTCATTGCAATTGATAATATGATCATTGATGCAACAGATGCAACAACTTCCTTGTGTGATTATACCATTGTACATTCTAGTCTTATTGTAGTATGTGTACGAGCCGCTTTGTCCAAAATGGCTGCAAGTAGATTAAAATATAATCTATGACAAAGAAAGATATAATGACAATGTTGTATATGATAATATTTAAATGAAAATATGTTATACCATCGTGTGCAACATTTATGGGCATGTCATGCTTGTGTTTGTGTATGTGGTAATTTTATTTGTACGTACTGTATTGTAGTATGTATTCGAGCCGCTTTGTCCAAAATGGCTGCATATAGATTAAAATATAATCTATGACAAAGAAAGATATAATGACAATGTTGTATGTGATAATATTTAAATGAAAATATGTTATACCATCGTGTGCAACATTTATGGGCATGTCATGCTTGTGTTTGTGTATGTGGTAATTTTATTTGTACGTACTGTATTGTAGTATGTATTCGAGCCGCTTTGTCCAAAATGGCTGCATATAGATTAAAATATAATCTATGACAAAGAAAGATATAATGACAATGTTGTATATGATAATATTTAAATGAAAATATGTTATACAACGTGTGCAACATTTATGGGCATGTCATGCTTGTGTTTGTGTATGTGGTTATTGTATTTGTACGTACTGTATTGTAGTATGTATTCGAGCCGCTTTGTCCAAAATGGCTGCATTTAGATTAAAATATAATCTATGACAAAGAAATATATAATGACAATGTTGTATGTGATAATATTTAAATGAAAATATGTTATACCATCGTGTGCAACATTTATGGGCATGTCATGCTTGTGTTTGTGCTAAACTAATTACAATTTAAATAATAATAATAAATCATTTTACAAATACGTAACACATCCTCCAAATTAAATGAATTAAAAATTTTAGAGCATAGAAAAAAATATAGGAAAATACGAGTATAGTAATTGTTATTGAATATATATTAACAGTAGTATAAAAATTTTGCGGCTAATTAGACTGATGATCCTAGTAAAAGATTATTCAAGGTTTCGAATTATTTTGAGGTACTTTTGAAAGTTGATCAGTAAATGGACGCAAAAACATAAATGATGTTATCTCTACTTGAGTTTAATTTTCATATTTATTTATTTCAATACTTCACCTACCGATGAAAGATTCTAACACTCTCGAAGCTTGAGTAGTAAAATATACAAAATCTAATTAAAATCAAGTGGAAACAATAATATAGTTTATGTTTTTACATCCATTTAATGATAATCATGAACAAACTGTGATAATATATTTTTCATAAAAATAATGTCGGTGTAGTATATTTTTCAACACGTCATGATTCCTTAATATTTTTTTGTTCTGGGAGTATGTACATAGGTAGGTAGGTACATTACAATGGAGTTACATGTTTAAAAAAAAACTTTGGCAACAAGCAGTACAAACGTGATTTTGCATATATTTTTAGTGTTGTTCAGTTAGAAAGCATCTCATAAAATCGTAACTCGGATATTATGTAAAAAATTTGATATCGCTAACTAGCAAACGAGTACCTACTCAAAGGAGAACATATGAAAAACACAAGTCTAGAATTTAGAGTGATGTTTTTGCAGACTCATTGTTGAGAACAATTTGTTGGGCATTTATTTATCCTACTATCTATTTTCAGCCAGACTTACCCTGGCTGGAGTCTGTTTGTTTAATGATAAGCATTATTTGAAAAAAAAAAAATTATAAAACTAATATCTAGATCGTTTGGACACTACGTGATTTCGACGCAAATCGCCGAATTCTGAATACCGTGGGTAAATTGATTGGATTAAGGATGAGAGATGAACGGGGTAAATTGGATGGTTCTAAGTGGACTGTATAGCGAGAAAATTCGAATAGCGGAAAGGAAGCTCGAATGACCAGCCGCGGTGTTTTCTTCTTCCTTCCAGTAACTCAGAAACGATAATCAAGGTCCAAGTCAACATGAAACGACGACGAATTTCTTCACAAAAACCTTAACGTCCTATGATGCCTAGAGCTGACGATTATCGGATATCACCCAACGGTGACGTTATCTCATGATTGTAAACTTTTATTCGGGTGTGGGTCTCCCGTTGGGAAATCCTTAAGGGGCCTCCCCGCGGGGTGTGACTGTTGTGTGCTAGTTTTCCTTTTACCAGTTATTTTCATTTATAATCCATGTATATTTGCCGGTAGTGGTTTTCCGGACTGGCGAGTCCTACATTCAACTTTTTATTTTATTTTCCCCTCAGGGGACTGACTATTGTACTTTATTTAACTGTCTCTACGGTGCAGTTTGGTGCTCATTTTCATTACATATACTAGGCTTTGTCTTCACCTCATTTTCTTATGATTCCATATTCTTTAATTTTACTTTCATTTTTACACATATATTTCATTTCTTTTTCACGTTTCATGTCTCATTCTATTACTTGTCTTGTTTGCTATTGTTGAGAGAGAAGCAGTTTTAGATGGACGCCTTACTGCGATACTTGCACTTATATGAGTTTAAGTGGCGTGAGGAGGATGACCACTTTAGATTTTAAAAATGCCGAATTGGGTGGCGAAAGTGTAGGGGCGATACGGGAGCTATTGCATATAAAACGTCCCTAGGTATGTGGTAGGACCTTTTTAACTTTTACGGAAGTGGTGATCGACTTTTACTGTCAACAGCTAATTCTGAACTAGCGAAAAAAATCCCTCAGTCAAACCAACATAAAATATCAATTCTCGACCACGACGTCTATACCCACACGAAAAATTGCTAAATACTTAACACTGTAAGAAAACTTAATTATACAAATGAGTAATGAAAGACATATAATTTAACATATAATATATTTTATAGGGTGCTCTCATACATTGTGACAACATTCGATTTTTGATTTACTGCAAATTTGAGCAATTCACCAGGTTTTCTGCGTATAGCAATGATATGCTGTACCCATTTCCTTTTTATAATTCTTGTACGGTTATTTAACCTTGCCGGTCATGTTTGCATTATTTTCAGAAGCTCGGACCGTTAACTTCCAGGATTTAATCCGCTAGCAATTTTGTTTTGAAGATAAGATACCAAATCTTATATTTTTGGATGTTGAGCGATATTGCCAAAATAAATAAATATATTTTTAAGGAATATTTTTCTCATTCGCGACTGATTAAAAACATGTGGGGTATAAAAGCAAAGGCAGCAATCGACAAAAAAAAATTGAATGCAGTCACCGAGGATTATTAATTTATAATGTACTGAATACGAGATTTTATAGGAAAAAAAAAGCATATAAATTTATAGACAACATGAATAGATACATAAAATCTAGAATTCAATACATTTTAAATAAGTTATCTTCAGTGTCTGCATTCAAAAGTTTTTTAAATTTTTTTTGGATATTGCTGCCTTTTTTTTATTTAAAGTATAATGGAAACATAAAAGGTTTATAGATAACATTTTTAAATGATTCAATATAGGAAATAATAATAATATGATTTAGATATAAAGTCATTTTTTTATAGTTGGCCGAGTTTTAACATTTTTGTCACATCTGTTTTGAATTTGTCAGTGGTCAGTTGTTTGGTCTGTTGTGGCAGGTCGTTGTATAGTTTTAATCCGTTGCAAATTAGTCGGGATTGTCCTTTGTTTTGGCTTTTGTTTATTTTTGTTTTGGCATGTGATAGTTTTAAGCCATTCTAGTGTTGTGTTGATGTTTTTCATGTATTTTGTGTAATTTTATGCCTTCGTCTTGTATTTCGCCAATTGCTAGTCTGTGAATGATTTTACGTGTTTCGATTTTTGTAATGCTTTCGATGTTTGATTGTTGTGTTATACGGTTTACAGTTTCAGTTTGTGTCCGGTATTTCAGATCATAGACCATTTTTAGTATTTTGTTTTGCTGTCGTTGGAGTCTGTTTAGGTTAGTTTTGTTTCCGGTTCCCCAGATGGGTATCAAATATCCTATTCTACTCTTGACGTATGCCTGGTACATCAGGATTTTTACGGTTTTGGTGTGATTTCGTGTATTTTGTGGAATAGGCTGGTCAGTTTAGTCAGTGAGTCAATTACTTTGTCTATTTGAAAGGTCCATTTGAGATGTCTGTCTATGTTGAGTCCTAAGTATTTAGTATTTTCTAGTTCACTGAGTGTTTCGTTATTTTTTGTTTTGCTTTTACACCCCACACACGTTCAGTAGTAATCCTGTCACTCCAGATTATTTTCTTGACAAGTCTTCTATGGATCCAAATCTCCACGACTCCATTCAATATATCAACGAATTATTGTACCATTGTGGATCCGTCCTTATACGTACACACACGTAAAGAGCGTACATTAAAAATGTAAAGAAATAAAGTATCGATTTTCATTCTGACATTCCATCAACAGGGCGGCCACGTGAGTGCTGACGTCACATCCGCGGGGAGGATTATGTTTTCGGTCCGGAGGGGTGCGGAAGAGGGAGGGGGTAGTCAGCGTCGCATTAGCCGCGGGTCACTGCTTCGGACGCCTGCAAATGTGCCGGGCCTGCCGGTGTGCCCTGCAGTGAAACATCTCACTGAAAATGAATGAGCATAGTGATTGGAAAAAATATTCTATTACTGATAATCGGCTTCTGTCGATAAAATTTTAAGTTTAATTTTATTTTATTTTTATTTTAAATTTAATAATTTTTTCGTAAGTTAACATTTAATTGACTATATTCCAGAATTTTAATGTTTCTTAATTCAGCCCATTACGACCTTATTACTTTGTATTCGAATCGGAAAATTGTATGTATTGTGAAAATAATCTTGTAGAATGTAAGTATAGTTTTTATTTAAAAAGAATTTCCTAAAAATATGTAGTATATTTCGATGTACGGGTACGTGTATGCTGGCCAAGAAGTCGTACAAAAGAATGAGAGTGCCACTGTAAGCTTGCTCGGGAATACAAACGATCGCGGGATAAACTTATTATTGTGTATTGTTGTATTTTTACTGGAATGAACGTATGAACCAATGCCGGAGTGTTATTGACAATACTGGACCCTCACACGCCCATGAAGAAACCACATAATAAATTAAAACTAATTTATTTTGAAACACGTAAAAATCTAAATAAGTAATTTATTTATAAATAATAATAAAATTTCTGATGCGCGATAAAATAAGGCATTAAACGAGGCTTAGTGATATTATGAATAAGATTGCATAGTTGAAATGGAAATGGGCCAGACATATTGCGATAATAGATGGGACAGGCGGACAAAACGTGTACTCTAATGACAAATTTTGACATCGAAGAGACTTCAATAAAGAAAAAAGAATGGGAGAGACATATATCTTGCAATTGATAGGAACAGGCTGATGACGGTTAGGTAATTGTTTTTTTTTTAAATAAGTATTTAAATAATAAAAAAATTAATAAAATAATATTTTTGTGTGTAATTTCTTACAGTGTATATATTATACTTGTTTAAACGTTTAATTAAAGCTTTTTTATGATTTGTAGTAATAAAATTATGTTTTAATATTATTATATTTTTTAGATTTTATTATAAAATAATTTTTCTCCAAAAAATGAGGTTTTCCGTTTTAAAAATAAGCGAATTAACTTGTACCTAAAAATATAACCCCATGAAAAATCTTTAGGGTGGTAAAAAGATCCCAAGCTACCCACATCTATCTCCATAGCAGACACCAGACTCCATAAAGTCATTCATCATGTTTTTCTCTTTTACATACAATCGTCGCAGTGACGTAGGTACTCATTTTTTTTATGTATCGAAGTTTTATATTTAAATACTATTATTTTAGATAGCTTTTCGTACCTTGTAATGCACCATATGAAAGGAAATAAATATTTTATGTCACTTCATTAAACAAACATGAATTCGGAAAAATTAAAAAGTATTAAATTAAGCTCTTTGTTTCACGAAAAGACTTGGTTGTTGATTTTCTATTGATCTTTTATTTAATTATATTACATAAAAAATATTTTTGAATTCGAGATCGTTTTATATATTTTCCAAGATTTTTCTATTTTTACCACTTTACTTAATACATGTTAGGGATGTATTTGAATTCGTTTAAATTTGCAAATTTATTTAAAGATTTTTTTTATTGTTTCCGCAATATAAATAAATATAAACAAATATTTGTTGAATATTAGTTAGTGTAGATTTGACCCTCACTATTGTGAAGTGGCGCTTTTTCTTCCGAACAGGCTGTGACTTGCTGAAATAACCCTTCGAAACCGACACTACGATACCAGATTAGAATATACAATATATTTTTAAATAATTATTTCATTTGCGGTTAATAGATTTACGAAAATATTTTATGATTAAAATTTACTCTTTGAGTAAAATAACTGAATTATATATACACTGACACGGCGTTTTAAGTATTTTAAAAACTAACGTCTTAAAAATTTAATAGGAATAAATAAATAAAAAAAGATAATAAATTCACATCAACTTAACGGACAGCATGGACCCCACTCTATCATTAGGTGGTGTGCAAATATTAGAAAAAAAGTGCATCAATTAGGTAATACCAGGTAATCAGCGGTAATAATGTCATGAACAACTCTTGATATGTAGCACCGATTATACACCAGTCATGACTAGACCTGGATGATTACCATCAGAAGTAAAAGGAACAATCCAGTTCTCATCCTGATGGCAGAGCGGGGCTAATGTATAGACGTACCACTATAACTTGGCGTGCGAGGGAGGGCGTCGCTGTCGCGTAACAGAAGTCGTCGGGGTGTAAATTTATTACACAGTACATAATGTACAGAATGTCCAGTGACCGGTGTCGTATTAAATACAGAAATTTGGTCGGGCAGCACTAAAGAAACCATGCAGTAATGGCGGCAATTCTATCTGTCAAACTGTCAGACGGTAATATCGGTCCATTATTCGCTTTTCCAGCTTCGCAAAACTTTAATACTTCATTGCCAATTGTTCTTGCACCATCCCGGACTATTTAGGATGTTTTGGACATAATAATTCAGTGTATATTGGTAATCAAGATGACACAGCTCGCGCTCAAAGACGGAAATGAACTGAATGACAGGGCGAGGGGTTACCGCCGGGTGCGGGCGGGGCGGGTTTTAGTTCAAAATTAGCCGCACGCCAAGTTACGTTGGGCAAGCAATATCTCGGTAAATTAGCCCGGGAACTATTTGTTCTGCGCACTGCCAGGGTTTTCGAGAATACACGCGTACTGAGAACTCCTTACAACTCCTTGGTGCGAGGTAGACTCGAGAGTGGCTCGATGATCTGGGAGCCACATGAGGGCAAGTACTCTCTTATGGTGAAGAAAGTCCAAAAGAAGTTTCTGAGATATCTCTACATGAGAGAGTAGGGGCATTATCCTTGGCTTTACCGAGTTTCTCCAAGGTATGCTTGGCTACAATAGTCTAGAGACTAGAAGGAACGTGTATTTGATTACACATTTTTATCGATTGCGCGGTACGATCGATAATCCTGAAATTATACAGAGCATTGGTTTGTATGTTCTTGATAATTACATTAGACATCGTCAGCATAGATTGTTTCACATTCCAATATACAGGACCAACCTGCCGATAGTTATGCCTGTTGGAAGAGCCACAGCTTTGCTGAACAAAATCGCTTTGGGTATTGATATATTCCATGTGTCTGAGAGGGTTTTCCGAAGCGGGATTCTCCTACACCTTTGACCAGATTTTATGCTATTTTTTATTTATTAAATATTGTTATTTTGATATATATACTTCCATAATATGTATGCCTTCAACACTTAGTTTTTAATGTACATATTATTAAATTAATTGAATTCTGGAGTATAACGCTGGTCGAGAACGAGAGATCTTGTAACAAGTAATAAATGTATATTTTCTGAATATTGATATCGGATGCTGCACTGATTTCGCCGCCCCTTGCAGTGGGGTGAAAATAAGAATCGTAAAACGTCCGAAAGAAAAACGTTTAAGTTTCTTTTGAAGACCCTTAATTAAGAAAGCGACGCGTTTCCCTTTTTATGCGACTGGTCGGTCTCGGGAATTTCCACAAAGAAATATCGTCGACACTTTGTTGCTCCTTTTCGTAATTTGATTTAAAACTGTGGGAAAATTAAAATATAATAATAATAAAAATAAAATAACAATTAGTGTTGAAATCAAACATAATAATTTTGCAGTCTGTCCGCCCGTCCGTTTGATATTTTGTGTAACGATGATAGACTACCACATCTACAAAAAATTTGATAGAGCGGTAGTCTATCATGGGTGGAAATGGTGAAGTTACATTGTGTAAAGTGATCACTTAAGTCAGTCGTATGATAGGTCGTAAGCCCTATGAACACCCAAAAAGACTTCAATGTCTACTTTTCCGTCTATAATATATCTTGATCTTTTAAATCAACTCAGAGATCAATGCACTAAGAGCATATAGAAATGGGGACCCAATTAATATTTTTACAAAGTACGTAAAGTATTAGGATTTCTGGAATATAATAAATGTTTTCATGTAGAATCGATTTCCGGCAATAAAACGTTGTTCCTAGAAAAGCATGGAAAAAGTCAAGGAAAAGAAATGTCATTGCTATCTAATTCTTCCGACACGCTTAAGAATAGCAATCAGTGAAGTTGTTTTTTGACAACGATTAGGTAACCAACTCAATTATCATCACGCCGTTTCCGTGCGGGGATAGGCAGAGAGGATGAAATGCCAAACTCTTCTGTCCTGACAAACTCTCACCTCATCCACATTCAGGCATCTTTTCATGCTATCATTGATGGATTTGGCGTTTACATTGTAGGGATGATGATGTTATTCATGATGATAGATTACTATAGATATTAAATAACTTAAACTTTTTATTTCTATCGGAGTTTTATATTTTAATTAATAATTCACCCCGTCGTCGCGCCTAAGGGTAATAAAATGAATAATTTTGAACGTTTGGAAATTATAAGAAATTTGAACTCGGATATTAATTTACTTAACCTTCATTAACTCTTCTCCTCTTCTCTCAGTATTCCCGTTACAACCACCTATATACCAGTAAATTCAGCTAATTTTTTCAGTACCTAACCTTTATTCATATTTGAAATTAATTATTTATTAATATTTGAACAGAATCAATTTAAAATTCTTTATTCACAGATTACTCAGTTTGATACCCGTCGATGAGGGATTCTGTTTCTTTTGAAACTTAAGCAACGAAAAAATACAAAAATTATAAAACTCTGGTAGAGAGAACAAAGTTAAAATTATTTCATATCTATCATCATCTTCTCATGCATCTCGTCGATTGTTGAGACTCCTGGCAATTCCATGATCATCTGGTTCATTCATTCATTATGAACAACTCTAGTATCTGGTTTACCTGAAAATGCCAAGTCTTCCGCTACCGTCAACTATTTTTGGAAGAGAAATGCTATACACCAATTCAAATGTGTAATACTTGTGATAAGAATATTTGGAGATCCTTTTTTATTTCTATTTCTCTTAGAAATTATAGCCAAGTAAACTTTATTTTTAAATTATATAATCGATTTCATATATACTTTATAGGCATCTTGCAAAACTACAAATGCAGTATATGTCAAGAAAATTTACTAAATAGACCTTAAGAAAATAAACTACAATGTAAAGAAAATTTTTAAGTTAAAGTTTTTAGTAAATTTCACAGTTCATTGTAATATTCCTTTAATATTTTTTCTACATTCTTTAGTCCGGTAGTTTGTTAAATACTTTTGGAATCACACTGTTTGGTCCGGTATCCGTAACAATTATTTGTAATTATTATTTATATATTTTTATTCGTTATTTGTCGTGTCGTATTTGTTTTTTATTTTACTGGGTCCGTTTTTAAAATAGTTGTTTTTTTAATCAATAGTTTCAATAGGTTACCAGGCTGGTCCTTACAGGCTTCTTATTGTTTTTCTTAACTGTGGTTATTTTACTTTGTCTAAATATGTTTTGAAAATTTAGTCCGCAACTGTTTAAGCCTTAGTTTATAATTGAGTCTACCGTACATTATCGTTTGTGTCTTGGAATACTGTCTTTTAAATTAATAGATTTACTCAATAGTGCTTCTAGTTTCTTGCATGTGTCTTCTATGTATGTGATTTGTCCATTTTAAGATTCTGTCTGTTTTGTTGCACGAGGTTGGCGATTAGGTCATTTAAAATTCAATTAAAAAAGTAATCGCTTTAATTTTCCGACAAATTCCTTGCGACCTTCAACAGAACAACTAACCGATTTGATTAATTGAATTAATCTAAATCTACCTTAGGCGCAATCAAACCGTAATGAATTTTGACCGGTCGCGACCGAAGCGGTTCCGAGATCAGGCCATTAATAGCCCGGGATCAGAACCCAGACTCGCGGGTCGCAAGTCGGCTTCCTTTGCCCCCCCTCGGGCCCGGGATGCCGCCCGAATCGGACAAGATGAATGATGAAATATTATGATGAAATGACCGTGATGAAAAATCACATCTGTCGCTGGGGTGGAGAATGCCGTCTTATTTATTCGCCGCTTTATGGCGCTGATACCAAAAGTGAGTAGGTACCCGTTATAATGGCCCGACACAACGATGTCGGCGCTGCATATATTTAAAATTCTTTGTCATTATGTGGTATGAATAAGAATTATTAATCTTTGAAATTAAAATCATCGTTTTGACAAGTGGAAGCTGAAAATTCTTTAGAATTTTTGAATGATTTTTTTTTTTGAGAAATTTATTACTTAGATGAGGCGATTTGTAATTAAGATTTTGTACGTAAATCTCTAATCGTAAATTTAAGAATATTAACTTAAATAAATTGAAATAAAATAGGAAAAAAAAGTATTATGGTAGGCATTAAACTGAATGTTTTTAAAGCTATACACCATACCACTTCAATTTATGGCTACGAAATATAGATTTTTATGATTCTACGAAATGCTTTATCTCGGAGGAGTGGCAGGAGTAATTATTAAGGAGGGTGGAAATCCACGACAAAGAGCCTTTATTTCTATGTATATATATAAGTCAATCAAGGTGCTTCGTGTACTTCTTGCGAATGCTAGAAGCATAGTGGCAACAGGTGAAAGCGGCCGACGAGTCGCTTTGATCATTTATCACTTCGTGCGGAAGCGGCACAAGACAGTGAAGATGGAAGCGCCTTTTGAGATATTCGGCACTCGACCCTCCTGAAAATGATTGTGTTCTAAAATAGTTCAACTCAGTTGGGTCAAAATTGCTAAGGCAAGCCGTCAAACACATTTATCAGAAATTATTTGAAAAATTAAAAAAATTATACCAATACGAGGTATAATTTATTAATTATACCAAGTTTTGGTATAATCTGCTTAATTACTTACATTCTTACCTGTCTATCATCACGCCATTTCCCTGAAATGAAATGAAATTAAATTCTGACCAAAATATTAGTGTACAGTTTATCTTTAGAAAATTTGCAGATTGCAAATTTCTCCGTAAAAAATATGATAGAAATCTGACGGGGAACGATAGCGATATCTTCTTGTAAAATAATTTTTATGGAAATATTTTAATTTAACCTAGAAATAAATCACACGTGTTATTTTATCATAACTAATTTTGAGAGGATAAATAACGTATATGAAGTACAGAGTTTAGTTTAGTGAACATTAAAATAATCATGTACAAGATATGTTACTGCCATATCATCGTTGTATATATAATTAATCCTATCTGACGTTTTAGTACATTCTGAGATAAACGAATAAAACTGTTATAAAAAATAATTGCACGGACTAGATTTATAAAAAATATTTTTAAATAATTATTAGGCAGACTTTCCAGATGAACGGCAATGTTTTTTTTAGTATATCTCCATGATTTATATGAAAAATTGACAAATTGATTCGTTCATCACAGAATGTACTAAACGGCACATATGATTTATTATATATACAGCGACGATATAAAAGAATAATATTTTAATGGATCCGTGGCAGTAGGAACCAAATGAAACACTTTAAATCAAATTAAGTTTTGTTTATAAGCATACCCACCTTAATTTTAAAGTATCTGTCATTCGACACTAGAATATTCCAGCATATATACGCAGGTACTTTTTATTTACTATTTTTCACATTTCGTTTGTTCAAACTAAAACTGTCTAAGGTAGAGATGGCGTCACGTTCTTCTCGAATACTCTCGTATAATTTCGTGTGTAATATTAATTTTCAGATTGTAAAATCTTCTATATTCTTCGAAAAACTTCTAGACTTTAAGATCTCTTGACAATATATATGGAATTCTATTCCTTCGGTATATTATTGTTTTTAATGAAAAAATCTCCAAGATTATGGAGAATGCTCATAATAATAATAAATTATCTTCCATCATTTCTAGTAAAATTGAGAAACACGAGAATTATTCTAAAAAACGCACTTATTCAATGCATATTTAATGCTAGTCCATTTGTCGCACGAAACATCGTGGAAACGACACCGTATCACGGCCGACATTACCATTTCTCCTCCTCCGTCTGCCGCACATGTTTCCCGCGAAACCGTTTGAAAAATACACATTCTATCGTGTGTGACGTCACATCCGGGGGCGGGCGATATAATATGTCCATCGTGTATTGTCGGGGTTACAAATGGGGTCGCGTTAGCGGGGGGGGGGGCGCCATCCGTCTTGCGGGCCGCAGTCCGCCACCGGCCATCCTAGACCGTGCCTATCAACATGTTCTACATTAGATCTTTTAGCAGTCTTTAATTCCCCACTGCAAAGGCTTCCTAGACTAGCAAACAGATATGAGCAACTGGACGTCTTTGCCAATAACTGTATATTATTCAAAGATATATTAAAAGGTGTATTGAAAGACTACTAGTATTTGTCGAATTGGACATAAATAATTGATTTGTATTTGTATGTATATTTTTTATTAAAATATTACTTTCAATGCTTGTGCTATATTTTTTCACTCTACATTAATACTTGTTTTATTTTTAAATTACTATTATATTATAATTTTCTTATGTTTCTGCTTTTTATATACATACTTGCTTTTTACTTTATTTTATATTTATCTTTATATATTTGTATCTATATTTTAAATATTTTCTTTTCTCTTAATGTCATTATTATGTTTACATGGTATTGTTTTATCTATATATTCTGATTATGTACACTTTCCTATCTATAGGGCGTTAATAAATAAATAAAAAATAAAATTATCATTTTTAAGGCGTCTGTAGGAATTTTTCTTTTTTTTTAAACCTAATTTTTAACTTAATTACCGACGTATCCGAGCTGAAACTACTGAATCTAATTCTGAGTCAGGCCCGGGCTTAGTGAATACATATTATTGTTACCTATGTCTATAATATTATATTTATACTAGCTGTAACGCGTCAAAAATGACGGTTCAGATGGACAGACGACGAAATTATTATGTTTGATTGATGAGTAACTTACTGGTGGTCATGACGCTCGCCTAGTGATGTGGGGGTCGGTGGTTCGATCCCCGTTCCAGGACACCAGCAAGTTTGTCCTATTTTCATAGTACAAGCATTTAGCATAGTTTGAAAATAGTAAGAAAATTGATGATTTCGTGTTGTATCTTAATTTAAAAGAAATATGTCCAATTATTTTACATTCACAACACATTTATATTGTTTCCTATAAAAAAATATTTAAAATATTTACCTGTAGTTACAGTTTTACAAATTTAAATTATCTAAATATTTTATTCATTCCAGATTTAGAAATTGACTGATTTATTTTTTATTCCAGTTTGGGAATGACGATTTAGAATTCAGAACAAATTGATCTAATTCAAAGGAAATTTATACTTAAATAAAAATGACAATTCAAATGCAATAACTTTCCTTTAAAATTTCACAACATAGAAGAAAATTTTTGGGGTATTATATACTCGTGTATATATTCGTTAATTATCAAAATCATTGAATGTACATGAAAATATCGAACTGATCTGATGAGTAGGTATATGACCTATGAGTTTGCTAACAAGCGCATCTGTACGATGTCTTGACATGGGAGTGTTAAGGAGTCATCAATATAGTACAACATTCGAGTTTAACTTTCCATAAGAAGTCATCAACATAATTTAACATTCAAGAAGTTTGATTTTTAATCTTGTATATTTCAAGGATTATATATTTGTTAAAAATATAAATTACCTAATATATTCCTGTGATCGGATATGATTTAATTCAGTTTACATTCTGTAATAGCTTTCCTTGAGTGGGGATCCATATTATCAATCTTGATTGAATATCATTATTCAAAATAAATTTTTGGTGGTGAAATCTAACTATCTCCTACATAAAAACAAATGAAATAGATAACATCTCGATGAAGCCTTCTGCTAGTATATAAAATAATAAAACCTTTAATATTTTAGAAATCCCATATTTTATCCGCTTTTAAGTTAAATTATATCGTAGGCTACGAATTTTGGCAGTTATGAGATATTTACACAAAAAACTTCTTTTATGCTTATCTTAATCGTTTATTATAAGCAAGCTATAAAGCATTTACAAAAATAGACAATAAGAAAAATTAATAAAGATTAAATGATATAGCTGACGATATCTACCTTTTCATTGATATTTCATTAATTCAAATCTCAGGGGCTCATTATAATGCTATTTCTTAGTTATATTTAGAAAAAGGTGTATTAACGATCGATTAGTAAGAAAAATAAGGACTTTAATAAGTATGAAAACTTTACCTGCAATTTTCTCAAAACAACATAATTTCAGTTATGTACTTCTAGTACTTATCGTCTAGTACAGTTCTAGTATAGCCGGTGTGGACACCCTACTTTTACCATTTCTACACAACTATTTGTGAGAACATTATTGTCACCTTCATTTTTAAAAATACCCAACTACCGAAAACAGGTCATAATTAATTTTTTGATTATTAAACTGTATTTTTTATAATTGTTTAATATATGCGAACATTCATATAATTTTTTATATAATATATATTTCTAAAAAAAATATTGATTGTATTATTTTTATAAATCTACTTATATTATTTGATTAATTACACCTACATGTTTAGGAAATATCTTTAAATCGTCATAATATAAGTAGATTTATACAAATAATACAATCAATATTTTTAAAAATCTCAATCTAAATAATATATTATATATTCCTTTTAATTTTGCTGTTATTTTGGTATTCAATAATATCTACTTGTTATTACTATCCATAGATATGATTCTTTACATATTATATTGTAACTTTCACTATTGCCTTTGTATTATATGATATCTACTGTTTTACTATCAACATTTTATAATTATATCGTCAATTAATTGATGTATTTTATAGTTATGTAGTATTTTGTTATATATTTGTATTATTAAGTTCTGATTATATTATCAGCTGCTCATCTCGACACAGATTCTTCCTAGTGAGATGGGCGTCTCCTCTTCCTACGACATGTATCAAGATGAAGATAAATCAATAAATAAAATTGTCCACATGTGCTATAGATGTGGTAGGATGTTAAAGTCTCTAAAATATTACATTTATTTGAGAATCTCAGAGCTGTAACATTTTGAAATGTTTACTTTAACCTTCCGGGCTCTAGGAGGAGGACAAAGAGTGGAGTTTTCTGGAAGAAAATGGAAAATGTCAACAAAATGGCGCAAAAGTTGTCGAGGGGCCGGGCGCCGTTCTGCAGCAGACACATCATTTTTAATACAAATTAGAGGAAATACGGACGGACGAATAAATGAATATGAATTAAATGGCCCACGAACGAAAGAAGAAAATCTTGACAGTGCGTAAGTTTTTGACAAATTTCACTTTTATGTCCGACGTCGAGATATTTTCTTACACAATACCTTCGTTATTCTAGACAAATGAACACATTTATGAAATATTACACTGTTTACATATATTTCAGCATTTTTTATATCGCAAGGCACATCTATGTATGCTAGATCCTTGATAAATAAATGCTTTATAAAAACATTTATACGTATATATATTTACACACATTGTACGGCACAGCGTACTATTTAAATATGTACATATATATAAAATTTTAGTACTTTAAACGAATTTTACTTTAAAAACGTGTACTTTAAAAAAATGAAATATTGAAAATATATTTAGAAGAACGGCTGAATTGGATTTAAAGCAATTGTTAATATGGAGAAATGTCGATAATTTAAGGAAATATTCATGAGTGAGACATATGAATATAAAGTTTTAAAATATAGTAGGTAAACATTACTTTTAGTATATAGGTATTACATAGTAACAACAGTGAATGATAGAAGTATGAAACATTAAAAAAATGCAAAGTGTTGTTGTGGTATAAATATTTTTTAAATGAACAATTATGAGAAAAATAAAAACACAATGATACCGTCGAAAAGAATTATATTTTATAAATAAATAAGTCATAATAGCTTGTTGGTCTAGTGATTCGGTGATCGGTGATTCGAGCCCTATTCTAGGAGACGGGGAATTTAGTCATATTTTCATAGAAAAAACGTTTAGCTTAGTTTGAAAATAGTAAGTATGTTGATGCGACACATATGCCGTGTTTACATCTCTATTTAAGAAAAAAATTCTAATGAAATTGTTGCAGTTATCTCTTGTAAGTTGGCAGTACTAGATAAAGGTAGATGAGGCAATGTTACATTCACCAAACTAAACTTTGTACTACACGCACGTCTAGTTATATTGTCACTATTAAAGTTTCAAGACGAGCTGTCGCTGTCATCATCAGGTATCATTAATAACTTTAATAAGTTATTTATATCTGATGATGAAAAGGAATGCTCCTCTTTAAAATATAGTAGTGATAACATACCTTAAGGTTTAAATAATGTCGTGACAAAGGAAGGACTTTGAAATATTATATTAAGTAGAAGACAATAAATAATTATTAATTTAGATATGTGTAAATGTAACTTTAAATACAATGATTCTCAAATGATTAAAAAATGATTTTTCCAATTTTTCCGAATGAAAAAATATATCTGGTACCGTGCCGATTCAGAAAGCCACAGTAGATGTTTGAGCGATTACTTCTTCAAAACAACCCCTCTTTTGATTTTTAGAGGGTAGGCACATTTAGTGGAGAAAAAGTAAAACCCCTCTCGTTCTGGGAGATTACGCAGCTACATCCCTGGCCCCCAGTACGCTCATAGGCGTTTTGATACAAGAGTCGCCTTTTCGACTGTCAAGTACTTCTTGGGAAAGTCAAACAGTAAAAGTTTATTCTGTGAATGTTGAAATAGCGAAGACTTAAAGTAAAAGAGTTTATTTGTTATGTTTAAATATGAAATATTCATCGTATTTGAGAGTATATTTATTGAGTGTATTTTTTTGAAGTTATACTTCTCTAGATGCATTTGGGTGAAATTTTTGTATACAACGAAATGCACGTGCATCGTTTATCATTTAGTCGTCAAAGAGAGTAAAGTGTGCATATTTCATATATTGTTTATGGTTGTTGCCTAAGTATTAAAAAATTCATTAACTTGAAATTAGTGTTTCAGTAACATGATTAATGTCGGCCATCTTGAATCGAGTATGTTCTATTCAAAAGCTGACGAATAATTGGTTGGATTAGAAGATGAATTACGATTTCAGCTGTGTAATCGAAATGGCAAAAAGAGCTTCTCATTTGCATAGATTTCTGTATTTTGTATTTCATGTTATTATTATAGTTTGACTGCGTTCAGCTCCGTTTGGGAGAATATCAATATCAGATTGGTAATGTCCACTTTTAAAAACATCTAATTACTATGCGATTCTTGTCATGATAGAGACGACATTGTTTATTGCGAAACCTAAGAGGAAGTCACATTTGTGTAGTTTTCTTTTGATATTTTCTTAATACGTGTTTTTTATGTATGTCAAAGAAGTATAACTTCCGTCTTGAAACAAATAAATTATTCTTAACCTCCGGGATGGATTTTGTATGAAGGGATAGGAATGGAAAGGGTAAAGTCCTTATCATGATGTCAACTCTATATCTACGGTTGCTGAGTATTGATATGTTGATTTCTATTCCTTAAAGAACGATTGCGTTTATACAGCCTTAAAATTTTGGATTCTAAAATATTTATTGTTTATTAAGGCTGTGGTTATTTATATGCATTTAGAGCGAGAATTCTTTGCTTGCCTTCAATCTTCGCGAACCTGGGCGATGTTTAGTGTTCGAGTCTCACTCAATTTTTTTAGCAACATGCACAGAATACAAAAGTTATTTTTCTTGTCGTGGAGAGCGTTTCTTCAATTCCTGGAGGATGGAGACATTCGTTCGTCTATCTGTCCACGGTACATGCTTCAAAAAGACAACACCACGTCTCAGAGTTGCCGAATTTTCCATGTTTCAATCTCATAAAGAATTATAGAAAATACTAGGGTTTTTACTAGTAGATAGTGAGTTGAAAATAAAAACTAAGAATTCATTTTTTTATGAATATTACAGAGTAAAGAGTTACAGTGTTTTTTTATGAAATATGTATATATTTTAATAATTACGTAATTATATAGAGCTTCTTTTACTTTGGAGTTTTTCGCGGCCAATGGAATTTTTCTGTCTTGCAGCATATCGAAGAATTCTTTATTTAGTTTATTAAAGATTCGTGGCACAACATAGGGTCTTTTTCCTTCACCATACAAGTTATTTGTGATTGGTATCCTCATTGTTCGACCTGACGATCGGGTTGTATAGTTGTGATGCGAGTCAGTATGTATATTGACATTATTTATCATTTCGTCTAGAATTACACAATATTTTATTTTTTTGATCAATTGGTAGTATTTTGCATACCTTGAATAATTTATTATTATAAATTAGTCAATTTATACAAATAATAAATAATAAAATCAAACTATCCTTTGAAATAATCAAGCATCAGTTGCACCAAAGGATATATTATTTATATTAATTGAAAAAATATACTAAATTATAATTTTTATTTGCTAAGACTTTACTTATTTATTTTTCTCTTACGAGAAACACACAATGCGAGGTACTTTACGGAAGTACCACGATCAAAGATCTGTACCAGTGTACTGTGGTACCGACATTCAAATTATTACAAAATTGCTTTTAAAACCTGTTCGCTCTGTGTAAGCCTGCCTTCTAAATGACTGTAGCGCACGGAATCCAGATTTCGCTGTAACATTAGTTATTTTATCATTTTTAATATCATTTTATAACATTTTTCATTCGGCTGACAGATATAGATTTCCTTTTACGATATGCACTCCGTGGCAGGGTTGTGCTAAACGTGTGCCCGAGGGCGGCGCTTACGAATATTAAATATAATGCGTTATTTAAACGATATATCGTCGCTGTATATATAATTAAGCCTATGTGACGTTTTAGTACATTCTGAAATAAACGAATGAAACTGTTTTAAAAAATAATTGCACAGACTAGATTTATAAAAAATATTTTAAATAATTACTAGGCAGACTTGCCAGATGAACGGAAATGTTTTTTTAGTATATCTCTATTATTTATATGAAAAATTGACAAATTGATTCGTTCATCTGAGAATGTATTAAACGGCAAATAGGCTTAATTATATATACAGCGACGATATGTAACTATAAATATAACACAACGTTGTTTACTTCACACAATGACAGTTTAATTAAATAAATTAATTAAAACGTTTTCGATGCTTTACTGCATCATCTTCAGTAATATAGTATATAATATACTATATTACTGAAGATGATGCAGTAAAGCATCGAAAACGTTTTAATTAATTTATTTAATTAAACTGTCATTGTGTGAAGTAAACAACGTTGTGTTCTATTCATAGTTATTTACAATGAACTTCCACAAAGTTAATCACGAAAATTTCGAAATATGATATGTAAGTACCTATTTTATTTTGTAAAAAAATACCACACATTTCTTTTACATCTCAAAACTGCCAAAGAATATATGTATTTTTTAAAAATTTAATAACTTTAAATATTTATGAAGAATATACATTTGTAGATTAATATCATCATCAGCTGGTAAAATAATTTTTTATGGACTTTTCTGTCGTGGATCAAAAGCGAGCACAATCTTTACACAGGTTTCATTTATAATTGGTGTATTCGAAATGCACAATGCACTTGTTATTAATTTAAGAAATTATAAATGCAATGTAATTCTTTTGACGAAAACGGTTACAAATTACATTAAAATTACGTTGAATCGTCAATATATAATGAAAATGAAGTCATTAGAATTTCTGGGGTGATTTGCTCGAAAATTAAGGATAGAAAAAAAAACAAATTAACGCTAGATACGACGCAGGTATTCTTTTTCGATTGAATAATTGAATGAATAGTCTTATTAATTGGATGATGTTAATTTGTAATGAAAACTTTTCTCATGAAGATATGTTTTTTGGGAGCTTTGTATAATACGAATATCCATCTTGATTTCTTCGCTTGATGGTGTTTCTATCTGTTACCAATTACATGCATACAAATAATAAGTGTCTTTTAAAAGTTGAAATTTCAGCTTCCATTTAATAAAATTTTAAATCATTCGCATTTTTTTGAGAAATTTTGACAATTTCATAAAATCAAAAATATCTTCACCGTATTAAGCTATTTTGAAACAAAAAACTTTTGACGATATTTCATAGCTCTATATGATAGAAATGACTTTGCAAGCTATGAAAAGTTAAGTTTACCTAGAAATTTTAGACAAAATAAGCTTTGTTAACTTTATGAAGCTAGAAATTTGGCTGCTTTATGAGCCGGTTGTATCAAATTGGTTTTAAGCATAACTGTTCCGGACGGGAACGCGCAAAAAAATGGGGTGATTCCACCGCCTTACGGTCAGGTCAACCTGATGGCACCGATATCGCAGATTCTCAGACGAAAGCGAGATCGTATAAAAATTCGCTGAGAATCTTAGAGCGGTCCAAAGGCTGAAGCAGGAGTCGAGTAGAGAAGAAGAGAAAGTCGCAAGTAGATCTGGAGGTGAACGCAGGAGCAGAACTGAATTCTGGGTTCCTGCGCCACGTAATTTATTTCATCAAAAAATCAGGGCCCGCACGCCCAGGCGCATTTTCAACGACCAGTCAGAGGTCGGCATTTCGGAAACCGACGACACCGACCTCTGTCTGACGGCGGGATCACTACTCATAATTCGAGTCGCAGCTCTATGAGCAGTGGTCCCGTATTCAAAATATTAATAAACATGTAACTAAACATTCTACTATAGTTATAACATACTATTTTTACACATTTATATTATATCTTTCTTTTGTTTCAATAACAAATGTCTCTCAGGTTCATCCTTCATGGAGATAATCGATAAAAAGGGGGCCAGACTCGCCAAGCTGGGTGCAATAATTTCGTATATTTGGTCTCTCTGGCGAGCCTGGCTACACAAATTCAATATTTTTTCTACATAAAATTATGTAAAGCCATATACAAGTGATTGCGAACAAAATCATATTAATTTTTACATTTTATAATTTTTGTATAAAAATGGCGACTTCGGCACGGTACCGATGTCGCAAGAGGGTACTGAATTGTGTTTGATAAAAATGGCGACTTTGGCACGGTACCGATAAAATGGCGACTTCGGCACGGTACTGATGTCGCTAGAGGGTAAAACCGATGCCCCCGGACTGTGGCGATACCGTACTGCAGTCGCCCAATATTACGATTTGGGAAGATTAAAATCTTTTTCAAGAATCAAATCATGCCGCCGCGATTTCTTCTTACATCGCTTACAACATACACAAAAACATTTTTAACAACAAAATTAATCCGATAACGACCTCCCAGTGATGTCAAAAATAAACTTTAAAAAACATACATACAAAAATTACAATAAATAACTTCGGTTATTTTTAATAAAAAATGCGTCGAGCGCGCTAGGCATACCCAAAGAGTTTTATTTATTCTTGCCCATCTGCGCGCTCGCGCTCACAATTCATGTGATAAAAAATGCAATAATTAATTCTAAAAAATCAAAATACAAAAAAATCACTTTTTTCTTTAATAAAATGTTCATCAGTGCCAACATATGGAGATTGGTAAAAAAGGCCCGATTAAGGGCCACCGGTTTTTTCTTGTCCGACACACTCCCCTCGTGCAGCTTGCCTGTGCTACCGGGAGGACAAGATATCTCGTCGTAACAATACATCGTAGATGCTCCTGCATTCTTTTATCTTCGGCCAATTCGGCCAATGCCCTGGCCATTTCTTTTTCGGCTCCTCTAAAATTTGTTCCATTATCCGAGTAGATGAAACGAGGATGACCGCGGCGTGCTGCCATTCTTCTAATGGCGAGTATGGCTGAGTCAGTTGTCAGCGACTCAGCCAGCTCCAGGTGTACGGCGCGTGTTGTTAGGCACGTGAACAACGCGCCGTACCGTTTTTCTTTTCGTCGGCCGATGGTAATCATCATCGGCCCAAAATAATCCAATCCACATCGGTGGAAGGCCGGCGTGTGATGCTCCAGCCGGCAGACCGGGATTTGCCCCATCAACGGAGGGCGCGGCTGGCTTCTCTGGACTCGGCACGCTTGGCACTCAAACTTGATACGTCGCACTGTCGGTCTTAGTCGTAGTATGAAAAAGTTTTCACGTAAATCAGACACGGTTCGTTCGGTGCCCGGGTGATTTCCTTTTTCGTGATAATGTTTTACCATTATTCTTGTGTATGGGTGGGCGCCGTCCAAAATGACGGGCGCCCTCAATCCTGGTGGTATATCTGTCACCGTGGTTTCTGCCAGCCGTGATCCCATCAGAATGACGCCGAAATCATCTAGCAGTGGCGTCAAGTGGTGGATTCGGCTATTTTTGGCCAGGAGTCCTCCTTTCTGAAGAGTCCTGATTTCGGGCCTAAAGGCGTCTGCCTGGGCTTGTAAGACCCAGGCACGCTCGGCTTCAATTCTTTCAGCCGAGGTTATATCTCGACCGGGCTGGTCTCCTGTGTGGCGACGACAATTCGCCACAAAACGCCTCACCCAAGCGGTGGCGCGGACCAGCCGGGTCCACGACGAGAAGCGCGTTATGTCAGGCAGCGCTCCCCCCGTATTTGCATGCCGGACCGCCAGTACGGTCGCGGGTTTCATTTCCAACATGCTTTCTGATGGTTGTAGTCGGCAGGCCTCTCGTGGCCAAGCCGATTCTCCTCTTCGGAGGAAGTCAGGACCGCCAAACCACATACCGTCCGCTGACAGGTTTTGAGGATCGCCATCCCTGGTGCCGATATCCGCCGGGTTATGACGCGTAGGGACCCATTTCCAGTCCGTGACTTCGGTCAGCTCGTCAATCTCCCCCAGACGGTTCGCTACGAACGCTGAATATGATCGAGGATCGGTTCGTATCCAGCACAGGACCGTTGTAGAGTCGGTCCAATACTGAGTTTTGACAATTTCACATCGGTGTTCTCTTTTTATGGTGGCCGCTAATCGTGCGGCCAGAAGTGCCGCTTGAAGTTCCATACGTGGAATGGACAAGGGTTTCAAAGGCGCCACCTTGCATTTTGCCGATATGAAGGCTACGTCCGAGCCGCCCTCTCCTTGCTCGGCAAAATACGCAATGGCACAGCATGCTTTTTCCGAAGCATCACTAAAAACATGTAAAACAACTTTGCTGTCTCGACGCGAAAGACATGGTCGAGCGATCACACACACTGTTTCTTTAATTAATTGGTACCACGCGCGCCATTTTTCGTTTCGATTGTTCATCACCAGCTGGGGTGGTAGAGCGAGTCGTCGCACGGTGCTCGCTCGCAACGGGTGGTCGGCCCCGTTGCCCCGAACTGTCACATTCACAAGTTGAGACCGGTCGTCCGACGAACACATCCCGTTGGCGCCGTGGTTACGTAATCCACGGACCGGTCCTTGGGCCCCGACAGCGCTGGCCACACCGGCCTCGATGAGGGTAACCGTCGACCCCTCATCGAGTAACGCGTGCACTTTGACTTGCCCTAGGGGGCCACTCACGATCACCGGAAGCACTTTTAAAAACACTGTTTGCTGGTACTCCCGGCCTCCCGTGAGGCCCACTGTGTCCCCATTCGGAGGGACCGCGTTCGATGCCCCGCGCGATGGCATATTCGATGGAGCACCCGAGTCTCCCGCGCGCGGCGCACTATGTAGCGTGCGGTGGTGTAGCGCGCGACAACCGCTTACACCACACCGCTTGCTTCTACACTGTTGGGACCGGTGTCCCTTCACCAAACAATTGAAGCAAATGGCCATTTCTTTCACTATGGCCCATCGGTCGGCCACTGGTTTTCGCGAATACACTCCGCACTCAGACACGGGGTGTTCCGCCACTTTGCAGATACTGCACAAAATTTCTGGTGACTTCCGATTCACTGTTTCACTGTCGCTTGTCATATTCACATGTCCGCTTCGGCGAACTGCAATTTTCTTTGATCGACATCCGGCATAAGGGGCCATCTCGGTTTGACGGTTTCTTCGGATGGCTTCTTCAATCCAAGAAGTCACCATTTCTTCAGGGTCGGGTTGGTTCAAAACCCAATCTCGGGTGAACGCACTCGCTCCTGGGCACCGCTCCGGCAGTGCTGATGGGTTGGAAGAGGTGTGTAGGGCCTCTTCCCTTGCGGCTTCAGCCGCATCTCGGATGGTATGCCTGGCCGCGGCGTCCACAGAAGGTGCCTTGTTCGGGGCACCAGGTGGTTGCTGCTCAATACTCACCAGGCCCTTTTCAGGGCTACCAGATGTGTCGATTCTCGTCGCAGCTCCGGCTGCGCTCATCCTGGGAATCGTCGTCTGGCTGGCAGTACACACGCGGATTAGCGCATCCGCGTGCTCTCGTTGGAGATCTCTTGCGTGTTGTTGCTGTCGACGGAGCTCTGCCCTCAAATTGCGGATGGTGTCCTCCGTCGTCACGGAATCCCGTGTCTCCCTCGTGGAGTCACGGTCTCCGTCGGAACCGGCCTGTTCCGACTCATCTCGATGAAGTTCTTCCTCCTCTCGGTCACGGGCGTGACCCGATCGTAGTCCTGATCGTGACATTGTCGCTGGTGACGTGTAGCTGACGCGTAGAACGGAGATCCGGCTCGAAGGACCAGCTGTTCCGGACGGGAACGCGCAAAAAAAATGGGGTGATTCCACCGCCTTACGGTCAGGTCAACCTGATGGCACCGATATCGCAGATTCTCAGACGAAAGCGAGATCGTATAAAAATTCGCTGAGAATCTTAGAGCGGTCCAAAGGCTGAAGCAGGAGTCGAGTAGAGAAGAAGAGAAAGTCGCAAGTAGATCTGGAGGTGAACGCAGGAGCAGAACTGAATTCTGGGTTCCTACGCCACGTAATTTATTTCATCAAAAAATCAGGGCCCGCACGCCCAGGCGCATTTTCAACGACCAGTCAGAGGTCGGCATTTCGGAAACCGACGACACCGACCTCTGTCTGACGGCGGGATCACTACTCATAATTCGAGTCGCAGCTCTATGAGCAGTGGTCCCGTATTCAAAATATTAATAAACATGTAACTAAACATTCTACTATAGTTATAACATACTATTTTTACACATTTATATTATATCTTTCTTTTGTTTCAATAACAAATGTCTCTCAGGTTCATCCTTCATGGAGATAATCGGTAAAAAGGGGGCCAGACTCGCCAAGCTGGGTGCAATAATTTCGTATATTTGGTCTCTCTGGCGAGCCTGGCTACACAAATTCAATATTTTTTCTACATAAAATTATGTAAAGCCATATACAAGTGATTGCGAACAAAATCATATTAATTTTTACATTTTATAATTTTTGTATAAAAATGGCGACTTCGGCACGGTACCGATGTCGCAAGAGGGTACTGAATTGTGTTTGATAAAAATGGCGACTTTGGCACGGTATCGATAAAATGGCGACTTCGGCACGGTACTGATGTCGCTAGAGGGTAAAACCGATGCCCCCGGACTGTGGCGATACCGTACTGCAGTCGCCCAATATTACGATTTGGGAAGATTAAAATCTTTTTCAAGAATCAAATCATGCCGCCGCGATTTCTTCTTACATCGCTTACAACATACACAAAAACATTTTTAACAACAAAATTAATCCGATAACGTCCTCCCAGTGATGTCAAAAATAAACTTTAAAAAACATACATACAAAAATTACAATAAATAACTTCGGTTATTTTTAATAAAAAATGCGTCGAGCGCGCTAGGCATACCCAAAGAGTTTTATTTATTCTTGCCCATCTGCGCGCTCGCGCTCACAATTCATGTGATAAAAAATGCAATAATTAATTCTAAAAAATCAAAATACAAAAAAATCACTTTTTTCTTTAATAAAATGTTCATCAGTGCCAACATATGGAGATTGGTAAAAAAGGCCCGATTAAGGGCCACCGGTTTTTTCTTGTCCGACACAGATATATTGGAGAATTAGAATTTATTTAATGAAGTATTTCTCCGCTGCAAAGCTTTAGACGTTTTTTGATAGTTTACTATGAAATTTTTGGGGATATTTTTCAACATGGAAATATTATAATTAATATTTTAATCAATGTGTATATACAGTTCTTATTAGAATTTTTAATATAAATATTATATAAAATTTATTTTAAGACGTAAATAAATGTTTAATATTTTTAAGAATCAATTTGTTATAAATGAAGGCAACTTGCAAGGAAGTAAATGTATGAACATTTTATAAATGTTTTTGGTCGTTTAAAATATTAAAATATTTACATTGAAGAAACAAATATTAGCTTCACTCCACCACCATAGTATTTTCTCAATTTCATACCAGAAATGCATTTTGCGATCGCATCAATCATTCCATTATGTGAAGCCAAGATAAACCTTTGTGCCATTAAATTCGGACCAACTTTCTGGTCTCACGGGAAAATGATCGAAGCTACCTGGTTTTCCAGGTCTTGTATATTATGTTACCTAATTTATTTTCTCAATTTAATTTATCGGACCGATGTTGAACATTGCAGGGTCAGTCATCGATTGATTCCAGGTGGTACAAGCATCAACCACACTAAACCTGATGATTTAAGGCAACCTCATCCAGTGTGGGCGAAGGCAATAATCCAGAAAAATGTTAACAAAATAACCTGTAATATATAAAACTGAACATGGTTACGGATATTTAATGCGAACCGTATGCATTTCCGAGAAACTGTTCTCGACGTTTCGTTGAAGTCGTATTCAACGTCATCAGCAGAACGAACTGTACCCGCGGAGGTAAAGGGCGGACTGATTACTGTTTCCGGGGGCGTAAATTATATGCACTGTGTTGTAGAGTGTTCACTTCTTCTACGATAGAGGTCGCCAGTGTGCAATATGTACTAATTACGTCGGCGGACTTTTGATAACCTGTAATATATCTACAACCAATCAGTGGAGAATTAACACAATTGGAGATGCGAATACGGAATACGTGTCACATCAATATTATTATTATTTTCAATCTAAACTAAACGCTTGTGCTATGAAAATAGGACTAACTTGCTGGTCTGTAGTGAGATTCGAACCCGCGACCTTTGGATCACGAGGCGAAAGTCCTAACCATCAGATCAGGAAGAAGATATCTTAGACTCCTCTACAAAGGATGTCACGGACACCCACGACATTCAGATGTCAAATTAACATTTTGACCGGAAAATTCTAAAGAGAATTATTTTGTCTAAAAGTATTTTGCCAATCTTGTTTTACTGGGACACTTCCCTCGGGATCTCCGCCCACCTCCCCCAGACAGGTACCTTACCTCTTCCCGGGCCTTCGCTCCAGCCTCCCTACTACCTCTTGGTAATTATTTATCATTTATTAGGGCTTTTTAAAGCCTCAGATAGTAAGCAAGAGTAGTCCCTATGGAGCCGTTGTTAAGGCTTGGAATATATTAGCATTTTATGGGCAGTATGTTTGTATTATTCCAGGTGATATAAATATTTATGAATTTTAATGAAATTTGTTTAGTTTACCATTCCCCTGACTGTGGTTTAGATCAAAAAATTAAATCAACATAATTTAATAGGTATTGTATTGTATTTTAATTTTATTTACATAGTAACGTAAAGTGTTAGGTTAATTTTATGCTGTTGTGCTGTCAGTTATTGTGGATCGCTTTGGCTATAGTGGTGATTAAATCTGTAAAGGGTTGAAAAAGTTACTGCTTTGGTAGATCACCAAATTTGTAATAGGAATGAAGAATTCCCACCCCATCTATGGAATTCTATTTCATGCTGCTTAAGTGGAGTTCGTGTAGATGATTATATTGGTCACCAGTTTGTAGAGTATGAGGAAGTCAATGTATGTATCGCGATAAACGTACGGGATACGTATAGGGATTGCTCACCAAAATCGGATCTCACTTTTGTACAATGTATTACAGGATGAAGAACAGCTGATATGGACAGAAAACCGCGATTAGTTTTAAATAGTTTATTTATCTTCCGGTTGAATTACAGTCAGTGCATTGCGTTCAACCTTGGTAGATACCGTGGCGGTCCGCTGTGCAGCTGATTGGGTGCGCCTGGGGTCGTCAGCTTTGTTCCTAACTCTTGGCTTTGGTCGCGTGCATAGCAGGTGGAGACAATGGAGCGTTGAGGCTGACGATGAGCGATGGATTGGAGACTGGAGGCGTAGCGAGGAATGAGATGAGTGGCGTAGCGATTGTGTTTTATGTCGTAGCTACTGCAGGTTGGAGATTGGTCGAGTCGTAGAATGACGTGCTACGCAGCTAGATGCTACGGGTAGCGGTAGCCTAGCAGCGTGACTTTGTGGTGACGGCGCAGGGAAACGAACTGAATTGGGATGTCGCGAATACGTCTTTTATATCCCGATTTTGGTGTCTAGATGTATGCAAAAAAAATTGTGTTAGAAGCGGCCTGTTAGCATTTTTATTTTCCATTGTTTGCGTGAGCAAAATTCGCGCGTGTCTTTTTCATTGTTATTCTCCTGTATGCGGCGTGGGATGCGTCAGGTCAGCGGTTTCTAATCTCCGATGCCGATTTTATCTGTATGCAAATATAGACGTCCGCGCTATTGAACTTTTGAGTGCGCGTGTTTTTTCCTGCCCGATTTGTTTTTCGTAGGAATTCCGGCGCTGGTCAAAACGCGTGGGGAAACGGGTCGTTGACCCCCACATACGTTTTTTATTAAATAAAGTGTAGCAAGCAAGTACGCAAGAACAGATACTAAGCCTTGATATATTCACTGATTTTTGTCGGATGCAAGACTTATAGAACCAGATTTAAATATAAAGGTTGAATCCTTTCACTGCGTTCTTGACCCATGATTGGTCTACTCTCTGCCACTTTAGGCCACATTCACACTGTAGCCCAGATCACTACATATACAATTTTTCAGTGTAAGAAAATTATTAATTATTTTTTATTATTCAATATTATATTATTGATTTAGAATACAAAAAAATACATTTTTATCTATCACTCCTGCCCGAAGGTCATTCTGTGACAACCGGTAAAGCCGTCCGCTGCCTTCCAGTTAATAATAAAATAATTAATTTACGTTTACAGGGGGAACCTCGTACGGATGACGACGACGTAGCGAATTTTTGAAAATTAAATTTTAAAACCTCACAACAATACAGTTGAGGTAGCATTTCCAGACTTGCTCCGTCTCAGATCAAAGCGTCGGCCTCCTTTGAGGGTGTTCAGGTAGTGGAGGGAGGGGAAGTGAGGGGTGCTTTCGCGATGGAAATTACCCGCTCGTCTGCATGTTTCACGGCGATGCTAATATAGCGGCATCTACAAACCCGATACGCTAGATTTTACAATTATCAATCTGCAATAGATACGCCTGATCAATTTGATCCGTGAAGCCATCCATTTTAATTACCATAAATATTACGTAAATGAAACAAGCGTATTATGAGTCTTTAATTATACTTTCTCTGAAATACGAGAACCCCGAAAAAACTCCAGGTAGCGTTAGTATGATGATTGAAAGACGACACCTCTGTTTCACTTCTGACAGTTTTAATATAATTATTTTTTGACAGATGGCAGGTAGGTACTCAAATACTTTCCCTTAAGAGTTATTAAATATTTCGTTTTTTTTTTTCATTGTGATTAAAATCAATGTATTTTTTGATTGAGTGTTTGAGAACTGCGCTAAGTGATCGAATGTATTTAAATATTTACATTTTCTATATTCTAGTCTAGTGACATTTTCTCCATATATGAAATTTTTTATTTTAAAAAAATAAAAAATAAAATATTGATACAATATTATTATTCGATATGGCAGATATTTGGTGGTGAATATTTAAAAAAATCAACTCTTTTACGACACACATTGAAAAATGCTTTTTTCACTATTATTTTGAGAATTTTAATATACATATTAGTAATTCTCTTATACGTTTTCTACTGTTATTCCAAAAAATACGATTAATTATTATGTTCGTATCGACTTCACCCTATAGCATATATTTTAATAATTTCTTTTTCTTTTTATTTTTATTTCTTTGATTGCCTAGGATTATTGTGTCTGATGATTTTCTGTTTTTATCTATGCTCAAATTTATTATGTACCAGGTATTTTGATATCTTCATTCTACCTCTGTATGTAATTGTTTGTCTATGACTTTCCCATTTAATTTTTCTGCTATTCTTGTAATAAGAGTACAGTATACTTTGTATTCTCCTGAAGAAAGAACCTTTGGTCTTGAAATATGTTGAGTGTTTTTAATAAATTATTGGTTTAAATAAAATTAATAGTTTTAATAGGTATTGATCACATAAATGGTAGCACAAAGTGATTTTGCGTGTATTGAAGTGGCTTAAGTAATTTTACATTCATGATCAGAACCACTAATACTCCGTCATTGGCCCGTTCCGACCTTTTTGCGGCCGCATACCAGCTTCACATAAAGAAACAATTCCTCCCTTGGAATATCTTTCTTCATTTAACCTTTTGCTGGGCCCAATGATTAGATTGCTTGTATGTGGTGAAAGCTACTGAGGTTGGTGAGGGCTACATGAGACCGCGGTCAGAACCCTGGCCCCACAATAGAACTACAAGGATCATGACGCTGATTGTTGGTATTCCCTAAAGCAATAAGTGTATCAAATCTGTGTCTTTGATTTCGTTCAAAATTAGCCACGGAGTGTTAATGAAGTTTAAAATATTGTTTTTTTTTTTTTTTTAGTACTTTGCCGTGTATAACCGATATTTCGGAGACCATTGCAGGGTCCATCATGAGTTGACTTGATCTAATGGTAATCAGAGTACCGGGTCACTAATGGACCCCTTGCTCTTTCATCATGGTTTATCAGTGAAGGGGTTCCTTAACTTCACTTTAGAAAAAATAAAATATAGGAGGGAGGTGGGTGTTGCTGCGAGAGTGGCGCAGGGGGGGTGTTCGGGGGGAGGGCCCCCCAGGAGGACCATCTTGGGTCTCCTGACTCGTCGTGGGATGGTCTCGTCGACAGAGTGTTTATGGTGGGGTTGTGGTAGGAAGTGACGCCTGCATAGAAACGCTTGGCCATGTGTCTGATATAGTCTTGTAGTGGTGGGATGCCTGAGTCGTGATGTAGTTGGATGATCTTGATCCACCGCGGTGCATTCAGTGCTAACCGAATGGCTTTGTTTTATAAGATCTGTAGTTTGTTCATGTGTGTGCGTGCAGCGTGACCCCATGCGGGGGCTGCGTGTGTCATGATGTCATGTGTCATTTTAAATTTCCGTTCCCGTTTAGAATTCAACTCATACACAGAAAGCGAGTATTACCATAAAATCCCTCCTCTATCATATCGAAGATGCATACAAGATCTGTATTATCTTTATAAAATCTTAATAACTTGGTTGACTCACCCTATTTATTAGAGCAAATAGGTTTAAGTTGTCCTACATACTCAACGCGTTCAAATAATTTATTTTACGCAAACTTTGGTAGGACTATCTACTTAAAAAACTGCTTTGTGACTCGTTCCACCTCAAAATACAATCTGTTAAATTCTACAAATAATCTAGACATTTTTACTGACAATTTGCTTTTATTTAAAATGAAACTCCGTAATCTCATTTATGACTATTGATTTGATACTTCTTTAATTGAATCCCATTCCCTCCCTCTCCCCGCCTTTCCCATTTTATGCATTATCATAATTTAAATCTTTGAAATATTTATTATTTATCACATATTTTTTATTTAGTTTTTTTTTTACCAGCTTCGAGGAAACTTTACTGGTCATACTCACGAATATTTTTTTTGATATTATATAAAAAAAAAAAATTGTACTGTATGTTTCCCAAATAAAATAAAATAAAAATAAAATAAAATAAAATGATGGGCCGGATTATGGCCTTGTAAAGGAGGAGCTTATTGTTTGTGGCCAGTGCGCTATTCCGGCTCATGGCTCATGAGTGGATATATGGCGTAGGGTCCATTGTTGATGTAGTTGTTAAGTATCGGCTTACAATACCGTGTCGAAAGCGGCCTTCGACATCAACACTCATTGAAATAGCCGTAATGATTTACCGTTCAATGTGATCCGAAACGTCTACAAAAGTCATGTACATACAGCAGCCAAAAAACTTACCAGAAAGTTTGCCAAAAGTGAACGAAACGATTTATTAAAATATTTAAGTTATTCTTCTTAAGCGCCTTGAGATAAAATTTTAAGATGCAAAGAAATGCGCGCGAAATATTTTCACACTATAAAGGCACAACTCGCCGATCTAAAGTTAGGATGGCGATTTCCGAGTGATATTTAACCTGTGGTATTTCTTGTAAAAGACTTGCTGTTCGTACCCGGCTTTGTACGAGTTGAAGATTAAGTTGAAAATAAATATATGGGGGAAAACAAAAGTTTCATTTTGGGTCACATAAGTACAGATTTACATGCAAAATATGTCAGGGGGTGGGGAAAAAGTAAAGCGGGAGAAGGAAAATGTCGCCTTTTTACCCGCCGGATCCTAAAGAATTAGGTTCCAAATTTTGAGTCCGATCGGTCAAACGCTACAGATTTGCATTGAAAATATATCTGGAGAAGAGGAAAGGGTACAGGGGAGGGGGTAAATATCGCCTATGTTACCCGCTTGATACTGAAGAATAATTTCCAAATTTTGCGACCGATCGGTCCAACAGTACAGATTTGCATTGAAAATATATCATGGGGAGGAGAAGGGGTAAAAGGTGAGGGGGGATGCGTCGACTATGTTACCCGACGGGTTCTAAAACATAAGTACGCAAAATTTGATTCGAATTGCATAAACGGTGTAGATTTGTATAGAGAGCAGATAGATAGACAGACAGATATTGAGTTTTATAGGTGTAGATGACATCAAGTCGTTTTAAAGTTGTATTATGAAAATTACATACACTTCAAGCGATGTTATTGTTGTTAAAAATATTCTTAGATTTTCACGGCAATACTGTTCTGTTCTGTTTTGTGATTTATGGGGTGTTTTGCCGTGTTTTTACGACATTTCTGGCCGTCGTTCCAGTGTGTAGCAGTGAGTCTTGATGTAATGACTTGCAATACCGTGTCGAAAGCAGTATTTTCAACACTGAACACGACAACTATTTATACATTTTCAAAAATATTTTGCAATGAGTAACGACTATCCACCCATAAATGGAATGCTACAACTTCTTCTTCTTCTTCTTCATCAGCCTTCGTCTTTCCACTGCTGCATATTTGGCCTCTTTCTTATTTTCCCATTCTTCCCTGTTGTTGTAGCCATTTCTTTCCCCCCACAGCGACAATATTACTACAACACACTGAAATAATGTGTTGTCTGTCGTGTGAATATTTACGAGATCTTTTTTGGGTTAATTTTAATTATATTCTTAGTTGAATTAAAACGGACCTCCCTGTAGCAATGGCTGGATAATTTAAGGTTGTTATTAACGGTTATAGGGCCTGCCTGACCCTGGTCGCTATCCCGGGTCCCGGGTCCCGGTTCGGGCCATAAACAACCCGCAGTTAGTTTATTTTTATTTATTTGTCATGTTACAGCAAACAGTCTAGTTGGAATGTGATGTTAACTTAGTCTAATAATATATCTGGCTATTCATAAAATAACCGCTTATAGCTAACACAATTTTTATTAACGTATTCATTCCACAATAAGATATTTTCTGTTAAAAAATAAATTATTTCATGATGTTATCAATGATAATAATTTATCTGAATTCTGGAATCAACTTGGTCTCTTTTATTAAGGTGATAAAACAAGACATTATATATTAAAATTGGAAATTATATTGGTAAGATAAATATAATTTTTATATTATTGCCTTTTTTAGGTATTTAAAAATCCTTTTAATTTTCTTGTATTGTTGAAGCCCACTAGGGCGTTGATTAATAAATAAATAAATAAAAAATTGCGATCAGAAATGGTCCTGGAAGACGAAAGACATCCTGGTTGAAAAACTTGAAGCAATTTTTCAGAAAATCCACTGTCCAACTATTGCGATTATGATCGCCACATTGTGCATTGATCGCTAACTTTCAATTCTCGGACAAGCACTAAAAAAAGAAGAAGACATCAATCTGTCGAATAAACAACGTATTTTGAATAAATTTGCACTCTTATAAGATGAACTTCTACGTACGTAGTTATTATGAAAAGCCTTTTCATATGAAGCGACTCCTCTGGATAACTTATTTGGTTGTTTAAAAAATGCGGTCTCGGTGCGGAGGATTTGCGTCGGACAGAATAAATCACCCTGTTTGTCGCTTTAGCAACACTCGTACGTCTTCCCGGGGAAGGTTGCCGAGTAAATTGCAGCGATTTACAGAATTTACTTTCATATCACGGAAAAAGTGAGGGAAACCACCCTCCGCGGCCAGCCACCCTCGCTTTATATGGAAAATCTCCGTGATTCGTCATGGGCTCGTCTTTTGAGACAAAAATATTGCGAAACAAAATGCTTCAATGGAAAATTCGGCAGATTGAACTCGAGCGGAGATGCGGTGAGGTGCGTATTGGCTGTGTACTGAAATATGTAGCTAAAATGCCAGTTTTTCCTGAAAGCTTTGAGATTATTTTATAAAAATATGGATGAAGGATTTGTTACCTAAGTAATTGAAGATACAACACAAACTATTTTTTAAATTAGCTTGATTATTATTTTTAATATCAAAAAGCTTTCAAACTATTACATATTAATCACATTAAGGTATGTTTCATTTTTTAAACAATTATATAAAAATGAATATATAAAAATAAGGACAATTACTGTGTGTTCGCAGTTTTGTTGTTCCATCTTATACGCAATGTATGGAGCAGGTACCATAACTATAAAGTTGGTGATCCGATCTGTTCATGGTATCCGAAAAATTCTCCAAAGAAGCTGCCATATTCAATAATGTTCAAAGGGCTATGGCGCTATAATGCTAGATGGCGCCTTCCTACGATTCCGTAAATAATTTGAGCGCCATCCGCTAGATGGTACTCTAACACTTGTGTCATCTTTATCAATCTTTATCGTACATGTTTCAACGCCATAAAGCCACATTGACCATATGTGGTCATTATTTCCTTTTATTATGTAACTCACGAGTTTTCTTCTTCTTCTTTCGAATGGTGGGGGATCAGAGGGAGACATGTCAACTTACCACACAAGTTTAAATTAACTAAAGTTCAAATTAAAAAATATGTATAATTAATAGAAATATACTTTGTTTTCAACACTTAAATATTGAAAATAACAACATGTAAAGGCCCTTCATCTAGATACAATTTATACTAGCAAATTAAAAATCGAAGTATAGACAGTAAAAATATAAAAAATAATATATGGGAAATGAATAAATAATTATCTGGGTACTAACATAAAAACAAATTTCAGAAATAAGTATTTGTAAAAACTACCTGGTAATTTATAATATTCAATTTAAGTACCTACTATTAACATTTTTTCTTTTATCCAAAAAATTATTTTACCTTTATTTTTTCAATATGTAAGTGGTGAAATCAAAGTATATTTTTCTAGATGTAGGTATTAATAATGTTACCACAAAATAATTTAACTCTTTTTTAAGAAGTTAAAAAAAATATTCACTGGTTTTATTTTTTTCCTTTTATCTCTAAATATCATACCAAACCTTATACATTGAAGTTAAATTACTATAATACAAAATTAAACACATTTGTTATGTACATACACATTAAAATATGATTTACACACGACAATATTCTGTAACTTAATTATAAATACATGTAACATGTCACTCTAAAGTTGTGCCCAGATAGCTAGACGCTGACCCCCGCGTGTATCTAACCACCCCCGTCCCGCAGGCAGCTTCCTGTATCGGGGAGCTCCATCCCCCGCCCAGGAAGCCTTCAGATCAGGGTTTAAGATTGCCCGGAATTTCGGCGCAAATGGGACGCGCCCTGATATATTTGTTTAAAAGGGATTTGACTAAATTGCCCGCCGAAGATAGCTCTGTGTGGAGAATGGCGAGTTAGCATAATCATTAGAAGGGACGCTTTCGGCTGACATTATCGTAAACACGTTACAAAACTTGCGGAGGGGAGCGTCTGTTTAATATGAGTACTGGCCGCGCACCCGTGAAAAATCACGGAACATAATTTAAATAAGTATTATTTAATTTAAAAATATGTTTTACTTTACTTTATAGTACACACACACAATATGAGTTATTAAATTACAACTACAGTTTCGAGAGGAGCTGTCCCTCTCTTCATCAGGTGTAGATAATAACTAATTATCTAATAGGGTAGAGCAGGGGGGCGCGCGGCGGGGAAGGGTAGTTTTTCCCCCGAACAGCTCTAGGAATGATGAAGTGAATGTGTTTCTAGAATTCAAAATTTTTAGGATTTCAACGGTTTCCAAACTATTCATTATCCATCCTCTATGAGGAACCGAGTGGAGTAATTTTAATTTATGACTATCGAAAGAATGATTAGTGTTAATTATATGATTAGCAAATTCGGAGAAATAGTTATTTTTTAAGCAGCGTCGTTGTTCTTTTATGCGTGTATTTAAGTTTCTAGTGGTTTGGCCGATATACTTTTTGTCAGTCTCCGCAAGTTATTTCATATATCCCACTTTTTTCTAACATATCTATTTTTGTTTTTGAATTTAGAAGAGTTTTACCAACATTATTATTTTTGTAATAAGCTGGTCTAATGTAAGTAGGGAAACAATTTGTAATTTTATTAGAAATCGGACCATTATATATAATTTTTCGCCAAAGTGTATTATCGGTGGTTTTAATATTTTTGCCTGATTATAAATATGTTTCAATAAGTTAATTGTTAATTTTTGGTTTCAACCTTCTATCTTTTAGCGCGCAATTATATCCACTGTAAATAACAATATGTTTAATTATATTTATTTCGTTATCATAATCAATGGTATTAAGGGGAATTTTTATTAATGTATTTAACATGGAATGGAAGCTGGCCATTTATGCGCTGGCGGATGGGAAAACGATGCAGGAATTCAATGATATTAAAGTATTTGTTTTATATTAAATAACACATTCTTATTGTGAAGTTGCAATTTCAGATCACAGTTCTGTGAATTTTAAAACCAAAATTTTATTGATGTGTCACATCTTTCTTCTCTCTTTCCGGCAATCTGTGGCAGTGATTTCGTGAAAATGGACATAAATGCGTAACCGGAAACTAGACGCCGGGGAAGCGCGTGCTATTTCATTTGACCAATGAGCGCGCGCGGTGATAGAGATGGCCGGCAGATGGTACCAACCCATTTTCCGAGAAGTTGGTACTGTATTCATAAATAAATATGAGTTTGTTTCTTTCAAACTCTGTAGGGGTTGACAAAATTAAATAAAATAAACCTTCTTGTGTTGCTGTGTTAATAAAGAAACGACATTAAAAGTTTATTCTTTAATATGTCAAATATTTATTTGATAACTTCATCAAACACAGCTGTCATTTCAACATTTTTTTATTTTTTATCCACGAACGTAGTACACTGTTTTATGGACACACTTATTTACCGATAGCTCATAGTGGGGCAATATTAAAAATTTTTCTAATGACCAAATTCTTAAATATAATAGTAGGTACACTGTTTTAGCGAAATCGCCAAAATTCTTTAATGACAGCTCACAGTGCGGCAAAATACAGAATTAAAAAAATGCCCGAATATTTTCTTTACATGTATTTACTTATTAATAAATATATA
>JADDOH010011276.1:0-41315 GCA_016648135.1 Agrypnia vestita | reverse complement strand
AATGTATGGCGCAAGTGTTGACGGCACCAGAAAGAGAAGATGACCGCGCAAGACGTGGCATGACCAGATTAACCAGATACAGGAGGATGGTTCGGTTAGGAGCTTCGACAACCGTTATGTCAGGACAGAGGAGTGTGGCGTTCTATCCTCTCTTTCTACCCTTTCGGGAAAACGACGTGATGGTAAGTAAGTACAAATGTAAAACCTGAACTTTTATTTTATTTTACTCTACTGATTGCAGCACCGATACCGAGCTGTCACACCTTTATTTGTGTTAGCGTTGCAAAAAATAGGAGGCCCACTGTGATTGCGCAAAGTATGCCATTATTGCGAAATGAAGAGCACACGATCACGAGAGATACTGCGCAGATACCTGCGCACAATCGTAATTGTTGTTGACACTCGAGCGTTCGTTCAGTTTGTGTAAATATTATTAAACTCTTAGCATTTCACAAATCGTGTACGCTTATGCAGGAAAAATATTTTCTTGATCGGGAAAACACGCAAGTCTGTTTGTGAAAAAGATTCAACCAGGGATACTCAGGAGACATTTGGCTCACGAAACAATAACTGAAATAGAAAAAAAAGAAAAATTTTAAAATAAGCAACAGAAATGTAAAAAACGTATAATATGGCGGGGAATACACATATACATATGTGTATAAAGGATTACCGCACTTTTGGCATAAACAAACGCGCGAATAATTAGCTGGTGGGAGTAAAACAGTTTCCGGCGTGGGATGGAACCGAATCGGGGTATCGACTCACCTTTCATCGCGCCATATTTATGACATTTTACATTCAAATATACAAAACTAACAACACTAAATTTTTTGTGGGGGTGGTCATCACGTCCGACAGTCATTCTGGTGTCGTATTAGGCGGCCCTCGTATTTCAGTAGGCGCGACATTGGCTTCACATACCAGCGATTCCAGTTTCTCACACATAGCCTTACTGTGTAAAGTTTTTCATTAAATTAAGTGAAAACATGTGAATGGTTTCATTATTCATGTACACAATTTTAATTTTTTTTTTCTGATTTAACTATATGTTTTCAAAAATAAAATAAAATGTATTAAATATCCCGAAATATGTAGGTATTTCTACTAACTCTCATTTCGTCGAAATAAATACATCTATCTGCACTTGTGTTGCACATCTACAAAATTTAAGAGAATAAGAATGAAAAATTCATCAACTAATACTGTTCTAACCTAAACAGTTTGATTAAATGAACATCTTAATATATTTGATAACCCTACGGAATTTAAAACTAATTTTTGGGTAATTTCTTTTTTTACCTTGTCAACAAATCCACGTATCAAGGCACGATGCCTACATGTGCAAAAAATGATCTGGATTTATTAAGTTTTATGTAAATCATTCTATTACTCAATGTGGAAGCACGAGTTGATCTTTACCGGTCTACTACCGGTCTATTAGCCGCATTGTGCGGGATTTTTTAGCTGGATACAGTACAGTATGTACAAATATGTTGTAACTGTTGACAATTAATTTTTAATATATACCTTTACGAGTTATTTGTTACTTGGTTATATTATTTGTCCGTAAAATGTAATCTCATCTCTTTATAAAGCACCATTTCATTTTAAATATTTTAATTCTGTCGATGTGCGCAGTGTGTTACATAGAGCTTTTTCAAAATGAGCAATTTTGTAATGATTGTAGTGACATTATTAAAAACAAAAAATAAATAAAAAACATAATTAATAAAAATGACAAATTACATTTTTATTAATTATGTTACATATAGGCCTAATTCTTTCACTTTCAGCTCCATGTCAAATGCGATTCACCAACTAGTATGATCTAATTACCTGTATTAGTAATCTAACTTTATTTGTTTAAAGCCTAAACAATTGTCCTGGGACTGGCTACAGGCTAGTTAAACAAATATTTGTTTAATATCGGATTAGAATGGGTATAATCCACACAGGTTTAAAAGTTTCAGCGTATAAAAGTCTTGTCCTCAGTTGGGGACGCACATATTCTCGAATGTTATGTAAAAAAGCACAATTTATTTTGCAAATGATTTCATAAAAGGACAAGCGAGTTTAAAAGAGCAAAATTCTACAAATATACTAAGCATCCACAGATAACCCGATTGTTTTGAAACATAATGTGAATTGTTATGAACATCGACACTGAAAAGATAAATTTAAGTATTTTTTGACTATAATATAACAATATCAGGAACAAAAGTAACCTACTTCATAATACAATAACTTGATTGTGTAAAAATTAGTTTTTTTCATACATCAAGAATAGATTAAATAATAATCATAAATAATGGAAATCCGAAATCATTATATTTATACTTCACGACGCGCGGCGGTTAACTGATGCAACTCGATCTTCAAGTATGCCACAAGGAAAAAAAATGTTGTACTATTTCCCTAAATATATATTCTGTATTTTATGACTGTAAAGACGTAACAGCTCTCTTTATTTCATCGTTTCGGAGACAAAAGACACACGCATTTAATGTTTAGAATCATATACCTATATTAACATTGTATTTAATAATGAATAAGATGTATACTATATGTGATAAAATGACACAATGCAGTCTTTATCTAAGTTATCAAGTATTCATTGAATCAGTAAATACAAGGAATATACAATATTTAGAGACACGTCAATAGAAATTTTAGGCAGCACGCAATATTAAGCAATCTATATTGTTTTAGAATTATTAAAAAAACAAACCAAAAGAATTTTAAGTTTATTGGATAGAAGTGTTGCGACTTTGACATTTCCGTTAGAAAAACGTATGTATGTCGAGGAAAGACGCCAATCGAGATAAAGAAAAACATCGTAGGTATTTCGGACACAAGGTAACGGTTAGGCTCGTAAGTATTATTTTAGGGTAGACTCATCAAGTGGCACATCTTTAGTGAACTAGTGGCGGACGACTTATTTATATTCATAAATAAGTACGCCAACTGAGGCGAAATAATTTTCACGAGGAATAGATACAAAACAAGAAAAAATATTTAGGTTACTTACAGTTCAAGAGAGGCGCCAAAGATAGATAATGAGCAAGAATTTTTACCTGAAACAAAACAAAAATATACAAATTATGTACTTGCACATACTCGAATATACTCATATACAAGAAATATTTAAATATTAAGGAACGGTCCCAACGTGAATGATTACATAAATCACTTTACTAAGCTCGATAACATAGTAACTTATTACTTATTTAATTAAACGAATTTATTTTGTATGCACCTCAATTATTAATCTGCAGTAGGAAATAATGAGAATCGAGATTCACACAAAATAAGAATAGGTTCACAAAAACAGTACTAGGCCTAATATAAGAAAGATTTCCAGTACCAAGTTTCAAAATAATCTTTGCTCGTAGACCGAAGTAAAAAGTTTAAAAAAAACTAACCCATAAAAACCAAGTTTTTATTGTACTCCCTTTCTCATTTACTAGTGGAAACAGGTTTGGCGCTTAGCCTACGCGTTGGGCTCGATTCGGGCGACGCTACGAAAGCGAGTAATAAAAAATTTCGAAAAATCCAAAATTATACTACAATTATTAATTTTTTAAACGAAAATTTGTTAGTTCATTTTTATCGTCCCCACGAGTATGTCTGCAAAGTTTCAGCTCGATTGGATCACGGGAAAAGGGTTAAAAATCGATCCAAAGTTTTTACGTCAAGCAAGCAGACGCCACGAGTTAATATAAAGGGAGTAAAGACAAAGTCTTTATTTTACTCCCTTTCTTTGTAAATTAAGTTTACCATCATGTAATAATTGATTGACTGAAAATGAAACATGTCTAGACAAATATCTATGTCAAAAACTTCTAAAAATATTTCTTTATTGATTTCTTCCAAAAAACCGAAGTGTGATTTCTTCCCAAAAAACCGATCTGTGAACCAATTGTCATAAATTTTCGAAATTCGTAGTGAAGTACCTATTATACCTACCGACTGAGTAATTCAAATTTTAAATATTCTGTGACGTTATCGGGCCGCCGGCGCAGTTGGTAGTAATCAAATTTTTGTAACGATTCCAATTTGAAAAAATTATTAAAATTTATAAAAATCCAAAATAATACTATAATTATTATTATTTTTTAACGAAAATTTGAAAGATCTTCTTCATCGTCGCCATAAGTCTGCTTGCAAAGTTTCAGCTCGATTGGATCACGGGAAAAGGGTCAAAAATCGATCCAAAGTTTTTTCGACGGCAAGCAGGCAAGCAAGCAAGCAGACGCCACGAGTTAATATAGAGGAAGTAAAAATATACTATTCTCACATAAAATGCTGCACCACGAAACAATTACGAAATCATTCAAATTTTGAAGTTCTTGGACACTTTCATAATTTATTCAATTTTTTGAAATTCCTTGATCATTTTTAATCTCTTGGATAAAAAAATAGAAAAATAATATTACTATCCTTTCTAAACGATATACTGAAAAAAATAACAAGGTCGTAACAAGGTAGAGAAACCACATTTGAAACAATACGAAAAAAACAGAAAATGTCAATCAAAAATTCAAAAACATAATACTTTCTAAAATATTTCCAGCTAAATTATCCCGGTATTTAGACAAGCTCAGCACCAGGATCACGGTGCTAAGAAGATTTAGGGATCCAGGGATTGAAAGAACTGGTTCACAGCCTTCGCAAATATTCAAGGATTGACTGTGTTTATTTGATATAATTTAAAATTGATCTTTGCGCTTCATAATATGTGTTTGATGTATTCAATAGATATAAGACAAAATATCTGTTGAAATCTACCAGCTGCATGCTCAGAGTGATAATAACGTTAAATTATTTGCCGAGTCGTGCAGGCCGACAAATTAAATCCACGAGAAGACAACCAATAACTTTTGTTCTTTTCTTTCCTGCGAACTTTGGCCTTGCCAGAAAGAAATAACAGTATGTCTGGCAGCTTACAGCGAATGAGTAAAATGTTGATTTATTCTGAATCATGTTACAAGTGATAATAAATATGAATAAACTAGCATGAACAGTGTTGCGGTGGTCTTGTACAAGAATTCATTTACGATCTCCGACAACTCCGCCACGGCCAAGGCCAAGTCTGTTGGCAATAATAGTGCGGACAATTTATTCGCAGGATTTACTTTCGCTGAATTCTTGTTTCTGAATCCTTCAACAGACTCTCAGTGTTTTATTTACAAGCGGAGTAATAAAGTTAAAAACGAGACGATAATTTTGTTGGAAGACATGATACATATTTTGACAAGATGTTGTTGTCCTAAAAGTTTATTTATTGTTTTAGTATACAAAACAGTATGTAGGCGATGATGAGTGATATTTGTGGTGAAATTCAGATAGAAACATCTAATTTTAATTGCAATAGGCAAATATAATCGAAATAGTTGGATAATATCTGCTCAAATGTTAAACGCCGTCTTATAATAGCTGAAATTATTTATGAACTGCCCAGATGCAAAATGAAAAGAAATTCGCCATGGTCAGTATCTTTCTAACAGAAATGTCAAAATCAAATAGGAATAAATATTAATGTTATTTGTATTTTTTTTTATTCTTCACAGCCTATCTCTCATTACTATTTATTTATTTATTTAATGTTTATGGAAGACCAACAGCACAAAAAAAAGCATAGAAAACATTGATACATAAACGTAAAGCCTCTACCAACTCCAACTGCGAATCTGTCGATATGTGTGAGTCCAGTGGCGTGCAGTGAGAACAAGAAATACGACTTTTATTTAAACGTATATTAGCAAATCACGAAAAGAACGGTATTAAATATTTGTCTTGCATACCTATGTTAATTATTGTAATAGGAGATATGTATATTTCTCGTTTCGGTTTCTTTTCATGCTTAGGAAAAAGTCATGCTTTTTGTTCTGACTGCACGCCCTGCGTAGCCTATAATGTTAAAGGTAGATTATATTCTTTTATAATATTACAATTATTTCTAATACATTTATAGATACATTTCTTCAAAAAGAGCAAAATGATTTGTAGTGACAATATTAATATAATTAATAATAATGTACATTGTTTTCACCACTTATATAAATATATATTTGTATAAGTGGTGAAAACGAAGTATATTTTTATAAAATTATATAGATATATTTGTAAACCCGACTGTTCGCAGTTTTCTCAATACAACCTGTTAGTTCCAGCCCCGGGAAAAGAAACTGATCAAATATCGTCCCGGATCCCGGCTGGAACCCACCAATTCTTTTATCGTACGAAAAAAGGAATTAAAACACGAAATGAAATTTATAAATTAAGCGACAAAACGAAAATTCTTCGAAAAAATAGCGAACAAAAGGGAATAAAAATATAAAATTACAGACACGAAGCTACGTATTACTGTTTTGAAAAATATTACAAAAATGCTGCTGCCTTTCTAAGAATCCCTCCTTTTTTACTTGTCTAGATTTATTTTTGCCAAACAAAATATAATGTGCGTTCTAAATATTTCTTCATTCAAATTTTTCAATATTTAAACTATAAATTGTCGAGTTCTTACTCGCATAAAATAATAAAGAAAACACACCATTTTTATTAAATCAACAAAAAAATATATAAATAATATAAAACAATTTAAATTTTTAAGACATTTTAATTATATACTGAATTGCCAAATCATTTAGTAAATATTTTCTGAACCCCTTTTGAAGAAATTTGTTTAAAATTATCGAAAATCATATTCATTTCCCTCTCAAAACACGAGTGAAAACTCTTCCGTAGGTAATGCATTGCTAGGATAATAATGTAAAATATAATAAATAAATAATTACTTTTGTAAAATAAAATAAACAAGTAAAAAAATAATAATAATAATAAAAAAAATAAGTTTCCTGGGTTGCGTTTTAAGCCCGTAGAAGTAAAAACGTGTAATTAAATACGCTAAGAATTGACAATGTGCTCAGAAGATGGAAAATGCTGCAAGAATACAATCATCCAATGGTACTCGAGGAAAAACCAAAGGCTGCCCTAAAACCTGCTGGACTACGAAATTATCAAATAATGCAGAAATACGTGGCAGCGAATGACAACACGAGAAACTTGAGGAGGCCTTTATACAATAATGTATAGAAAACAGGTGATAATCGTGAAGAGTGATGATGGGAGGTTAATTGCAAACACGAAGGCAAGAACGAACATCCTTTAGTTGTTTTCGATACGCTTCTATTTTATCAACAACTGTTGCAGCTTAGACCGATGCGTCTTATGGCCATGATATCATTCCTTCTGATTTCTGTTTCAGAGTACCTTTGGCGGCTACAGAGATAAAATGTAACTGAATTCTGAAAGTTTCAAGTTCGTTGAAGGTTCCCGGTTTTTACCAATATTAAAATAAAAATGACAGTTGTGGGTACCCTCTCCATACCTCTTAATATTTCATTTAATCTTTGCAATTACTTTTCACCAAGAGTTCAGCCTGCTAAAAACTTAACTTATATTATCGACAAAGGTTAAGGAAAACACGTTCGAATGTAATCTGGTAAATGGCGGTCAGGCCATGTAAAATATGTATTATGTTAAGTACCGAAGGATTAAGAGTCTATTGCGACTAGTAGAGCACCTCTAAGAGTTTTCACGAGTATATTTCACAGAGGCGTCAAAGTATCCGATGACAGTGTAGGGAGGACGGCGTTGACGTTTACATTTTTCTATGACTAGCGAAATATCATAGGTGAGAGTTCTTTTAGTTTTTAATTTTTGTTAATATATTTTTTCGGCAGTAAAAATATATTAACAAAAATTAATTTAAAGAGCATCGAAAATATAAAAGAACCTTGTCGAGTGTTTGAGCTCTCGATCCAACTAGGGAAAGCGGGTAATATTAGTTGGGGGTTTTAAGCACAAGTCGCTTAGCATTTTTTAAATTTTTTTATTAAATCACTTTTTATTGCGAATTTGTAATTAAACAGCATAGTTCTGTGATATTTAAAGCAAATTACATGAAATTAATCAGAAAGATAAACAGAAAAAATATATGTATCGAAAAAATAGTTGATTACCAACGCACGGACCAATTGTCTTTAAGAGATCAGAGAGAGATGCTCCGTAGTGTATTAAATTAAGAACTCGGAGAAAAAAGGAAAAGAAAAAAGTATCACGTGATTTTTGTCGTCGTCGTCGACCTTGGAGCCCACGCGTTTCCAAATTTATGTATTTGTGTTTTCTCAATAGTTCATTTGCGACATGAGAATGATTTTTACTTTTAAAAATTTTTCAACCATAAAAATAGGTTATACTTACTGTTAAATGTCATCCCCCTGATTGAATTAAAAATGATTGTGAAAATCATTTGTATTTACCTTAATGTCCAAATTTTCTATTAAATTATATTCCAAGTTCATCTATTAAAGTCGTTAGCATCTGTTGATTGTTAAAGTTTCTTGACTGCCAAAATCATTTTTAAAACCGAATTGAGCATCGCCATCACGATCTTCAAATTTTATGTTCAAGGAATAAATCATACGTTAATGTTATTACTGTTTTCAAACTAAGCTAATCGCTTGTGCTATAAAAATAGGACCATCTTGATGGTCACCAGGAATAGAGCTCGAACCACAGACCATTGGATCACTGGACAAGTTATTTAACAAATAGACCAACAAGCACGTGTTTTTTAAAAAAAGGAACATTGTATTGAAATTAAAACATCAGATAAAAAAATTACAAAACATGATTTAATTGCAATTCGTAAAATATTTTTGTGGGGCATAAAAGAAAAAGCAGCAATTAAAAAAAAATTAAAAATGTTTTGAGTCACCGAGGATTACTAATGTGATGAAATCTAGATTTGATGTATTTTTTCCTTCCAAAAACACGTTTCATATAAATTTATATGCCATGGTTGGTTCCTATAAAATCTTGAATTCAGTACATTACAAATTAGTAATCCTCGATGATCGCATTAATTTTTTTTTGGATATTGCTGCCTGTGCTTTTATATCTTACATATATTGTAAAGTAAAAAATAACTAATTAATAGATAAGGAATAATAATGATGTGCACTGGGTAAGTTTCTCAATACGAAACCATTCCGGTTCCGCATAATTTCACACGGCGCAGAGTTTTTTGTTTTCTCCTTCCGAGCTGCGTGCACGTCACGCAGCTCGGAAGGAGAAAACAGCACTTATTTAGATGGGAAAAGGAAAAATATAAATTGAGTCATTATATGGTAAAATATACCAAACTGGAAAAATGCAAAGACAACACTTGAACCTGATGGTAGCTAAGACCTTACGTCGTGCTATTATTTTTTCGAAAAATATCGGTCCATCACATTTTGTCAGCAGTATTTACTTTTGTTAACATTAATTAAAAGTACTGTTTTGAAAATAAGGTCTTCAATAGATTGAAATGAAAAAACACTAGAATAATTATTAATAACTTTCACATCAAGCAAACACGACTCGAACCATAATCTTATTTGTAATTATAATTTAAATAAAAACTTTTGTTGTGTACTATCGCGTACAATCTATTACTTTGTGGTTTTTAATTATTATTTAAATTAAATATAAAAATTCAATTACTTTAAATAACTATATTTTTGGTAACACTAACCGGTTAAAACTATAATTGTGTTTTAACGACACCACTTTATCATTTATTATTATTATTATTATTATAACCAACTTATAGGGATTGAATAAATATAAAATAATTAAAAAGAAAATAACAACAAGTATTGAAAACATTGAAGAGGGAGAGATATAGTGAAGGAGAGAGGGAATAAGAGTCGGTGTAAGGAAGTAGGAGGGAAACATATTTAAAATTGTGCTACTCGATAAATCATATGTTTATTTACTAAATGTTCTTTTCATTCTAATAAACCAAAAAAAAAGAAATTAAAAATAATAAATAGATTTCACATATTTTAAATTTTGTTCCATGAGTGTTTAAAAATTTCCTTCAGAAATAAAAAGCGCTTATTATGCAAACCAAAACTTTGGTATACTTTTAATCAATTCGAAGGATAAAGATGATAAACTTAGCCATTGACGAATTTGCAAGCTCGGGTGCAGTGATTGCCCAGCACTTCACATAGGAAAAACACAAAAAAATGTAAAATCGAGAGATAATGAATGCGAGATGCCTTGATTGTGTAAGTTATTCAGAATTCACAATCCATTTAATTGATGAAGATCACACCTTTCAGTAATCTTCTGGTGTGGATGTAGGTACTCGTTAGAAATGAGAACGGTATACGTCTTAATAATTTAGAAGCTCTGTAAATCAAAAAATTATTAAAAACAAATAAAAAACATTTACTAAATAACATATAGATTTATCGTACTCGTATTTAAACTAAAATAATCAATTTATTTTGTGATTGTGATTTAGATAACGGATATCTTTATGATGTCAATAAGTATTTTTCATTTTCGTGGAAACAATCATACTCCGAATAAGTAATTTAAAAACATAGTTATAAAATATTTAAAATAAATTAGATGGAATCAATTATAACAATATACAGAAAATCTATGTACTTGGTTTTCCTTTAGTGTAATTTAATATATATTAAAAGTAAATAAGATAAAGAAAAAATGGGATACATAATTTTTAAAAGCAAACATTAACATCGAGGACGTTTTACTTTCGGCTTTAAGCTAAGTAAAACAGTATTATTTTGGTGTGATTAAAATCGCAACAATGTTTTTAATAAAATTAATTTTATTAAAATTAAGTAGTTATAAATAAATTAAGTAACTTAAACTCATTATTATTCAGATACATACATTGGACATGCAGTTAAATTATGTATGTGTACGTAAGTAAAAAAAAGTTACAATGCATAACTTTTATAATTAATAAGAGGCATTGCAGAAGTTAAGAATATTTATGAATACATATTATTAAGTAATATGTTTATTGAGTAGAAATGATAAGCTAATTTGATGGTAATAATTGCTTCTGCAGAATAAATCGTAGGCTTACTTAATAATATATTAACTTTCAAGCACGAAATATGTCGAGGAAAATAATATGAACAAACGATTACGAGATATTTAAAAAAAAACACAATAAGAGTTCCTTCCGTAATAAAGTACAGCTACAAATATTAATAAAAAATTCAATTCCAAAATGTGTTCAGGATTAATGACGGAATTTGTCGTTCGCGTGACGGAACGCGATTTACGGGCGCCGCGGCCGGCAGCGGCGCGGCGCGGCGTCGAGACGGTCACGTGCGACGCCGCGGAAATGGCGCTTCCCCGGCCGGCTCCGAATACTGTACACGGGGAAGCCCGCCAAGTGTCGACGGACCAAATCAGCAACACGCACAACTACGTAGCGTAAAGTCAGCCAGCGGTTCAATTATTTCAAGGTAAAATATTGCGTACATTTGGGTTTAGTTTATCACTGTGGAGTCCAAGTCGTTGATTTATGCCGTATAATAAAAATTCAGCCGATTCCGAGTCTTTTCTCTTTAAATGATCTTTTTAAATGAATCGATAATTCGCGAGTGCCATGGGTCTGGGAGAGACTGAATCATCAAAACCAGGTGCTTATTGGATGCATTATGCACACTGAGATATATTTATGCGAGAAACTGTTGTTCTTTGGCCAATTATATTACGTACTCTACTGCTCTAGTGCATGCAGCTCAGCTGATAAAATGTGTGTAAACAGAGGTCCTTTTTTGTCTTTTTTGAATCGGGATAAAACGTGATGTCGGGGTCAGTAGATTTGTAACATACTTCGTTGTTTTTTTCTCCTATAGATAAAGTAATCAATAACAAAATAGATTATTTTATCCGCTAAAAAACTAACCCACGAAAACCAAATTTTTATTATACTCCCTTTCTTTGTAAAATATAACAACAATTAAAGACGAATTAAAACATATAACATAACACTAAACTTACAGTAATTTAATATATTTCTAAAATGTCAGATGTTTTGAACTTTGATAAGACACTTCATGCTTTGAAGATTAAATTCTAAAAACATTTGTCAGTGAATTAAGATTTTCGAAATTCGTAGTGAAGTACCTATTATGTATACCAACGGAGTAATTCAAATTAAGAAAATATTCCGCCACGTTATCAGGCCGCCGTTGGTAGTAATCAAACTTTTGTAATGATTCCAATTTGAAAAAACTATTAAAAATTGAAAAATCCAAAATTTTACTAAAATTATTATTATTTTTTAACGAAAATTTGATACAACTTCTTGATCATTGCCACGAGTCTGCTTGCAAAGTTTCAGCTTGATTGGGTTACGGGAAAAGGGTTAAAAATCGATCCAAAGTTTTTTCGTCAAGAAAACAAGCAAGCAGAGGCCACGAGTTAAAAGAAAGGAAGTAAAAATGGAATTAGGGTAAGAAACTCTAATTCCATAATCTATACCTATAAAACTCAATGTCTGTCTGTCTGTTCTCTACACAAATCCACTCCGTTCGTCCAATTCAATTCAAATTTTGCATACTTATGCTTTAGGTCTCGGCGGGAAACATATAACATTTCTCTCCTATTCTCTTACCCCTTCCTCTCCTCACTGACATATTTTCGATGCAAATCTGTACCGTTTGACCGATCGGACTCAAAATTTGGAAATTTATTTTTTAGGACACGGCGGGTAACATATGCGAGATTTCCCCCCTATTCCTTTAACCCTTCCCCTACACTGATATATTTTAGATGCAAATCTGTACCATTTGACCGATCGAACAACATTTGGAAACTTATTCTTTAGGACACAGGCGATATTTTCCCCTATTATTTTACCCCTTCCCTTCCCCCTGATATATTTTCAATGCGAATCTGTACCGTTCGACCGATCGGACTCAAAATTTGGAAACTTATTCATTAGGACCCGGCGGACAACAAAAGTGACATTTCCTCCCTCCCCCCCCCCCCTAGATGCAAATCTGTACCAATCGGACTCAAATTTTAAAAACTTATTCGTTAGCACCCGGTGGGGAATATAGGCGACATTTCCCCCCTATTCTTTTACCCCTTCCCCTTCCCCTGATATATTTTTCATGAAGATCTGTACCGTTCGACTGATCGGACTCAAAATTTCCAAAATTATTCATTAGGACTAGGCGGTTAACATTGGTGACATTTTCCCCTATCCTTTTACCCTTTTCCCTCCCTCTCATATATTTTCGATGCAAATCTATAGCTTTCGAATCGAAACTTTGTTTACCCTCACAAATTTATTTTAAACTTAATCCTTAACCCGTGCAACGCCGGGTATGAACAGCTAGTTGTATAATAATACCATATATTTTATCACAAACTTCAAACAATTATTCCTTTTTGATATAATTCAAAACATACTCAATTTTTGCTGCCAAAGTCAATTTTGAATCTAAAATAGCTCCCAAATATTTAATTTCATCCGCCTTTTCAATAACACTGTCAATATTTGCATTTAAAACTTTGTTGTTGTTTTCTTGCCTAGTTCCATATATTGAGAACACATCAACTATCCTAATGGCTGTCTATCCTCACCATGACTCACAGGAATCAGGTTGAAACTAACACAAGAGCACAGATAATGACTAGCCGCTAATGAAGCCCGAGTGTGAGACGTCAATCAGCGCGCGGCACAGGTTACGCGTAAGGGTCATTATTAAATACTATTATGTTCTGTGAGTTTTCACGGGTTAAGGGATAGTACAATTACTAAAAATTTACAAACACATTCTTAAATCTATCTAATAATCTATCATCAATAATCAAAATCAAAATATTATTGGTAAGTGTATCTGAAAAATTAATTACGTTTGCCCTTGCACGTGTTTCGAAAAACTGGCGTGTGATCACATTTAAGATAACATCTGATTCGAAACGGAGATAGTGTCAATTCATTTCATCACAAGATAAGATTACATTTTCTGCGGAATTCTAACTTGAATTTGATCGCGATAAATATTAACACCGAAAAACGTAAATCTCATCAAATATACGAATCAAATGCAGACTAATCCAGATTTTAATCACATGATGATATTGCGATAAAGGTCAGATAAATTAATTTTAAAAACGTTTTACAAATACCTAAGCAACGCGTGTAGATCTCTTTCCATTTAAGAAAGACAATCGAATTAGTATGTGTAAGCCGTACGTACGATGCGCATTGGTTCGTGTTTATGGGTGAAAACACCAACACAATGAAACAATGTGCTTCGTATTGAATGAAATGAGGTCTTCCTATTGTTAACTGTGTAGTATACAAGTAATAGTCAGAGAGCTAGTGAACCCTTTGGGTAACAGTATGTCTGTAAGGCTAGAAATTCTTTTAGTGATGAGTCATAGAATGCCAAGAACGATAACGTCACCTGGCAGACATCAGCCCCTATATATTTGAAAGTGTAAATAAAATTTAAAAAAAACTTTTAGTCGGAAGCTTGAAATTTTTAGAAGATTCATTCATTCATTGTAAAAATAAAAAGTTGCCAGGCGATTTCGATGAGCACAAATACCTGACAGGTGAATCGAAAGGTACGATTTGCATCGCACAAATATGAATAAAGAACAACGCAGACAAACATAAAAATGTAATATTTAAAAAATATACTATTCGAGTGTGAAGTGGCAATCAAACAAGAAGTGTTTAGTTCAGAATTGATTACTGATTTTTAAAAGCATGTTTGTGTGTTTTATCAAAATAATGTTAATTTAAAATCTTTAAAAATTGTATCTAAATTATATATATAAAGCCCCCCGCTCGACCTAGACGCAAGCGATCGGCGAGAGCCGATTAAAGACACCAATGGCCGCGAAGCGGTCAATACAGCAGATTGAAGGACCTAGCACTAAGCTACTGTCGATTGCAGACGCCAATGACCGCGCATTGGTCACTACCAGCCGCGTAGAAGCCACCATAGTCGAACACAAAGTCAAGCACGGCTAGTTTAGCTGCCCGCAGGGCCTAGTAGAAGGTGATGTACTTTTTTTGACGTTGTCTTTATTTTATTCCTTGCTTTATCATACAGTGAAATATAAATGTAGCTAAAGTATATTTGTGAGTACGTATTAATATATTTCTTCTTACTGCTCACGCGGAAAATTAGTATAATCTGAAAGATAATAAAGATAGTCCCTCTCGTAGTTAAGCTTAATTAGCCGTAACCAAACCGAGAATACAAAAATAATAATTCTCTGGTTGCATTTCTGAAATTAAGTATAATATTTGGGGGAAAAATTAAAATCAAAAACTACATCCAACCCTTCAACACATAAGGCTAATTTTAACGAGGCTAAAAAGAATCACGCACTCATGTCAAGTGACAGTTGTTCGAAATGATTACAATACTACCGAAGATTCCAGAACGGCCTAGCATAAGGCTTACGGGAAACATCGAAAAAAGGCTAGAAGCTCTCGTAAACACTGGAAACGTCTAGGAATTTCGATATCAGGGTTAGCCAATATAAATACGGGAGTAAGGACAAGTGAGTTGTTGTTGTTGACAGCGGCACGGAAGCGAAGCAAAGCGAACATAGCCGAAAGTTGCGGAGGCTAGCGGTAATTCGACAGCGATATTGTGGAAAGTTCTTACGTAGCGAAATAAATCGAAACGAAATAAATAAGTGGGAAAATTGGGTGGAATGTTCTGGTGAATAGTGAATAAAGTGTTAAAGCGAATATAAAGTGTCTATTTAGTGATAAATTTGCGAAACAGCTTAATTCAATATTAGCGTGACATTTAATAGCGATTAGTGACTTTGTATATTTGAATAATTAATTATTCAGTAATCACATTCCAGCGTTTTCATTAATTCCTCCTGCAGCCACGACACGTGACAGTATAAAAAAGTGACATGTGAATACTTATTAATTTAGTTTATTATGTATAATTTTGTAGGCGTGTCTATACACACAACTTTATTAAAATTAGCTGCGTTTGAACGTAATATTATATATTTTTTACGGCTAATTATTTTAACTAAAAAGTTTGGGATTAATCAAATTAAGGCGTCCAGCAAACGGGATAATTTGGGAGTGTTGTATTAATTTGGTTATTGAACAGTTCAAAAACCTAGCGGTACAGTTTTCATGGGATGCATAATAAGACAAAATTCACAGGAGAAAAGGTTTTGCGAGCGGAACTCTGCCTGTGGCCGCCGTAAAGTCGGGTAATTCCGAAAGCGTTAGAATGCTTTCATCCAAGAAGACAACCGCAACACACGACGATGACATTCCTTAAAGCTATAAATAAATGCGCACTTGAGTTCGTGCATGAACAAATAATAATGGCAAGGAATAGGTAAAGAATAAAAATAAGTGTCAGGCATCATAAAGGCGATTAAATTGTGATTATAGCAATGAAATAGTCCTTAAAATTGTCTCTTTTCTGCTCTCCTAGATTAATTCTACTTAAGCATTAAGGATGTCATATTTTTAGTATCATCTTCAAGGTGATCAAATTGAAGCCCACGCCTTGCATGAACCGAATAAAAGAAAACGCTTTAATAAGATATCCTGAATGTACACTGCACATGCACTGGTTATAGAGGAAGCTTGAGGTGCATGTATGTAGAAGTCTAATGCCTTTTTTAAAGTCCCAAATAATTAAGAGGACTGAAAAGATGAAGCAGTGAAGCGCTGAAGTATTATTATTAAAGTTTATTAAACTAAATATATAGCATAATATTGACGTATAAACAAATAATATTATTTACGACATAAATATAGGTTTACATGTATTCCAAAAGGTTAATAGGACCCAATCAATACGAGGTAGTGTGACCAAAAAAAAATCTAGGCAGGTAAAATAGACGGTTCCTGTGTGATGCGATAAATTGATGGCGCCTAAATGGGTGTAGCCGGTGATTCCCGGTAATCGGCCCCACCCGGTATCGCAGACGGCTGCTCTACTCCGGGATAGGGAGTCAAGGTATCCGTACACTTATCGCAAGCATGATTCGTTTATTTTTATAGGCGTATTCGATTAATGATGCGGTATGAAGGGAGATTGATCAAACGTCACATACCTTTTTTTCCTCTCTTTAATTAATTATAATATATTATTACAAAATATTTGTTACAATATATTTTTCCCAATTAAAAACTCATTCCAGGAATAACATCATTATACACTACGATGAGAAAGACTTAAAATTGCAAAGAACAAGGTTTTATCAGAAAGTACAAAAAATATTTTTAGAAAAGGATTTTTTTTTATACAGATACTGATCATGTACAAAGGTATTTTAATGAAAGAAAGCATCACTGGTGTACATAACAAATTGAGGAAATTTTTTAGTTAACTAGGTGATACGTTGTATTGGGTATAAGCGATGTACTGTAGGGAGTTATTCCAAATTTTGTTGCGTGAGTTGATGATGATAAGTGTATTTGATTTTGTGTTCCTGTTGTGTGCTGGTTTGTATTGGAATGAAAGGCTGGTAAAATGTTGATGCATAATGAATGTAGAATAACTTTTAATATGACAGTTGTCATGTTACATTTTGGCAGAATCGTTAAAGGCAGTATCTGTGTCTGAGAGCTATAATCCCACTTCTTATAAAATTATATCACAGTCGAATTAAATGAATACCTTCTTCTTCTATACTATTGGGTCGGGGGGGGAGTCCTTGCACTGCATAAAAGGTTCAAACATTTTTTACAAAAATATTTTTTTAAATGGTATAAAAAGTTACACTTTTATAGACATCCCACATACATGGAAATAAAACACTGGTTTATTTAATGTTTTCTTTTAATTTACTTGCGCGTTTCACCTTACGAGATCAAAGTGTACCTACAATACTCGTACTTTATTATTTTTTTCAATTTTTTATTTTATTTATTCATGGGAAACTAACAGTACATATAAAATCAGATTACACATGATTATTGAACAGTATAGAGACCATCTTACAAGTTTCCACAGAATTAACATGTTAATAACATATAGCAACAATAACTTGAGTTATACAAAGAAAAAAAACAAAAAAAGTGAAAGTTTTAAGAGTCAAGGAATTAAAGGTAAAGGGGGAATAAGGAAAGAACTAACTAACTAACTAACTAACCATCACGCCGTTTCCCTGCAGGGGTAGGCAGAGAGGATTGAACGCCACACTCTTCTATCCTGGCACACCACTTTTGCTTCGGCCACATTCATACATCTTCTCATACACGTTCTACGATTGTTGCGGCTTTTAACAGGGCCATCCTCAGGTCAGAAAGGACAAATCTAATTAGTAAAAAGAAAAAGAGATAAGAATAAAAAGATGTATGTATAGCATAAAGATATCTGAACACTTTCGATTCTGTTTATATGAACTGATATCTGGGGCTCCACACCTGAGATGCGTACTAAAGGATACTCATAACAAAGGAAAAGTAAAGGATCTTCATAGTATTTATTCCTTGGAACAGTTTATAAGCGCGAAGAACGAAGCCTAGCATTCGAGAGGATTTGGCGACCATAATATCAATATGCTTATCTAGTAAGAGTTTGCAATCAAGAGTTACACCAAGATCTATTGCTTCCGAATAAAATAACGAGTAGAATAAAAAAAAAATGTAATTAAATAATTTTTCGACGACAGGTTTGTAACTTTCGAAACTGGAGAAGGAAATTAAAATATATAATTTAAAATTAAACTCAAGTAGAGAAAACTAGTTATATTATAATGAATTCCATTTCTGTCTATTTTAATGATCGACATGCATTACGTCCACAATGTTAGCGCCAATTTTAACAATAGTATTTAAAAAAATATTTACATGTATTTGATAATGGAGTACTAAAAACTAAAACCGAAAACAATTTCACCTTAAAATGTTTATTTTATTTACTTGTTTATTTCGAAATATTAACAGAAAATGACATATATAAATATATGAGAGTGTAAATAGTTAGTTATTAACATATTAACTTATATCTTAACATATCTCACATAGAAATAATTTTGAAGTAGTACATAAAATGTACTACTTCAAAAATGTTTATTATTATAATAAGATAATAATTTAACTACACATAAATCATAGATAAATAAATTCAAAAATAATTCAAGATTGCACCATTAACCCGTACCTATCTGATATTTGGATTGATGATTTACAGTCATAAAATAATAAATCTAATTTTATAGCAAAACCTTAAGAGTACATATATAAATGTTTAATACTAAGCAAAACACAAAACAATATAAGAGTACATGTACCAGTATATTTATATACGTACTTAAAAACAAATATTTTATACCAAGAAAAAAAAATACGATAAGAAATATTTCAAATAAATAAAATAAAATGCAAGCGACTCATTGTAATCATAATTATTTAATAATTTTAGTACTACTTTGACCTCGGATAATAAATTTAAATAATAATGCTCATGTTATCACATATACAGTATGTTAAGAGAAATTCTTAGATCGTTTGGTGACTTGTTTTCATCACAAAAGTGAAACCACTTAACCCACATAAGCAGGAAGCTATTGTATAACTAATATATATATTATATAACTAATAAGTAGATCGAGAATGGATGACATACCCCCCCCCCCACTGAGTTTTTATTGCATCTGCAATTGATAGCCAAAATCATGGAGAATAAAATATATACAGAGGTGAACTATATATACGAGTACTACTTCTTTAGGAGAGGGGAATGAGTCACGGCGGAAGAATGTTCCCCGTTCACGACTATCTAAGACTGCAGTTTAAGTATTTATTCTTGCGCTGCAATTAATTCCCTAGTAAAAATAAGTATTTTTTAATTTTGTTCCAACCCGCGTCACAAGTAAAAAAGTAACCCATAAGAACCAAGTTTTTCTTATACTCCCTTTCTCATTTACTAGTTGAAACATTTTTTTTTCGCTTAACCTACGTGTTGGGCTTCTGTCGGGCGACGCTACAAAAGGGAGTAATAAAAAATTTCCAAAAATCCAAAATTATACTATAATAAGGTTTCGCGCCTACCAGACGTGTTGAAATATTTTCATACAACTTAATAAGTGGTATGAAAAAACCATTCAAAATTTGAAAAATCCAAAAATTTATTATTTTTTTAATGAAAATTTGATAGTTCTTCTTAATCGTCGCCACGAGTCTGCTTGCAAAGTTTCAGCTCGATTGGATCACGGGAAAGGAGTTTAAGATGGATCAAAGTTTTTTCGTCAGAAAAGAAGACAAGCAGACGCCACGAATTAATAAAGGGAATTTAGTCTGAAATTTTCATAAATTATTCAAAGTTTACAAACACGTAATAATTTTTTTAAAACAAGGTATACGCATTGGCATCCAAAGGGGCGACAAAATTATGAACAATAACGCATTGGCACCAAAAGGGATGACAAAATTATGAACGTAAGTTCAAGTCAATTTATTTTGGTGGTCTGTGGTCAATACGGTTGTAACGCTTTAGATATGATAAAAAAACTAACCCATAAAAACCAAGTTTTTATTATACTCCCTTTCTCATTTCAAGTTGAAACAGGTTTCGCGCCTTCTCCACGCGTCAGGCTCCTTTCTCATTTGTATGGTTTCCAATTTGAAAAAACCGTTAAAATTTCGAAAAATTCAAAATTATACTATAATTATTAAATTTTTATAAACTAAAATTTGCTACATCATTTTTATCGTCGCTACAAGTATGCCTGCAAAGTTTCAGCTCGATTGGATCACGGGAAAAGGGTTAAAAATCGATCCAAAGTTTTTTCGGCACAGAAGCAGACAAGCCGACAAGCCAACAAGCAGACAAGTAGACGCTACGAGTTAAAAAAGGGAGTAAAAATGACGACTATTAGGTACTTAAAATAGAAAAAAACATAAATATCGGTACACCGTAAATCAGTCCACTACTGACGAAGTAACTGATTAATGCGATCAATTTTAGTAAAATTTATTATCTATCTTTTCGTCCTTCATGTCAGTATTAATATGCATACTCGCATAGTGCCCTCAATTAGATGCGACGCAACTTGTAATGCATTTACACAAGTCTCGGTCCTGGGCCGTTTCACAGCTGACTTAAGAGGATCTGCAGCCAGATACAACACATCCCTCCACCGTTGTGGCAATCTTTTAGAGGCCCTTGCCTGAAGTTGTGCTCAGGGTAATCTTATTTTCTAGTCATTTTGCTGCCCATCATCCAGCTGTCATTTTGTTTACTTATTTTTTATACAAGGATGACAACAAAAGAGTTGATCAACTTCGAAATATTCTTGAAGAAACTATAATCACTAGAAGTATGAAGAAACTGATCAAACATTTTTGATGTATCACGAACCAACATTTATGAATAAAAGTGTTGACAAGTGCGCGCGCGGCAAAGTTGTTTGACAGGCGACGATTCGACGAATACACAGATAAAGCTAAAGCGGTGATTCAGTGTGATCAAGCGACAATAAACTAAGAGAATACCTGTCGAGCGACCAGCAATAAAGTACCCAGCGACGTGTGAGAAGTGTTCCATAGTAATCAAAGCGATAAAAACGACGTGAATTATAATTTCTAGATACGAGTAGAAGATTTCCAAGTGAGTAGTGCGAGATTTAGTGTGAATCAATGAACAATATTTATACTCTACTTTAAATTTGTGTCTGCTGACATTATGTGATAAATAATATTTGAACTTATTTTTAAAGTCTTTCATTTGCCTTTCACAGCTACGATCCTGTATCTTATATTACATCCCTACATTGCATATAATAGAGACAACTATTATCTGTAGAATTATGAATAATCTTTTGGGTATATTTCATAACGATACTTTTCGACTACACTATCTGCAAAAATAAATAATTCTGTGATACATGTGCAATACACAAATATAAAGAGGTTTATTTTAATCAGTTTCAATAAAACTTTTATCTCATAAAATGTTGATTCTCTTGCAGTTGGCCAACAATATTATTGGAATGATAGGTCAGTTGAGGAAAAACATATATATTCAATAACAGTAATCTCTTTTTTGTTTCAACAATTAATTCAAATTGATCAAAAGGAATGTTGAATGATTCATGGAGATATAAAATATTTAGTATGGGATGAATATTCTTTAAAAAAATTGAATAATATAATAACCTGTAACCCGTCAAAAATTACGGTACTCATACATGTCGGTTCCTAAAGAATAAGTATTTATTTATTTATATAAAAAAAGAAAAACTTGTTTTATACTTTAAAGAAGTTACGAACGAAGTTATGACGGACGGACGGAAGAACGGACGGAGGGAAGGACGCAAGGACGGACGGACGGAAGGATATACGGACGGACGGAAGGACAGACGGACGGATGGACGGACTGAAAGAAGGAGGGACGGACGGAAGGACAGACGGACAGAAGGACAGACGGACAGAAGGGCAGACGGACAGAAGGGCAGATGGACAGAAGGACAGACGGACAGAAGGGCAGACGGACAGAAGGGTAGACGGATAGAAGGACAGACGGACAGAAGGACAGACGGACAGAAGGGCAGACGGACAGAAGTGTAGACGGATAGAAGGACAGACGGACAGAAGGACAGACGGACAGAAGGGCAGACGGACATAAGGGCAGACGGACAGAAGGGCAGACAGACAGAAGGACAGACGGATGGAAGGACGGACACAGGATGGACGGGCGGACAGATAGATAAATTATTATAATTATAAATTATTATAAGATCCTTTATCATAAATATATGAAAAAAATATTGCAGAATTTTAAGCAAATACAAAAATTTACCACTGAAATTTTTTTCAAAATTATATTTTTCAAAATGAACCCTATATCACAAATGTGATTAAAAATGAGTTTTATTAGACTGACGACATTTTATTAAAAAATATGTTTAGAACTTCGAATCGGTTAATATAAAAATAACCAAGAAGTGTTTTTGTTCTTCCGAGAATTAAATGAAGTAATGGTTTTATCAGCATCCTATCTTACGTCGACATTTTTATATAAGTACAAGGTGACGCGTAAACACTTGAACACAACATTAAGGAAATATAATTATTGACACAACGAGATAGGACCGCAAATAAATTTATTCATATGACTTGCAGATATATTTAATGTTTCACGGGAAAATAGTATTAAGTGACGGCTGTTCAATTTAAAGGATTATTAATTTCAAAACAATTTACAATCTTTGAATGAATTACGATTTTTGAAAAACATTCTTAAATTATCTAAATTGTCGTGTAGAGGTTCTTTAAGTTATTTCATATTTTATACAAAAAGTGACCCATAAAAACCAAGTTTTTATTATACTCCCTTTCTCATTTACTAGTGGAAACTGGTTTGGCGCTTAACCTACGCGTTGGGCTTCGGTCGAGAGACACTACGAAAGGGAGTAATAAAAAATTTCCAAAAAATCCAAAATTATACCATAATCAGGTTCCGTGTCTACCAGACGCGTTGAAATATTTTCATACAACTTAGTATGTTGTATGAAAAACCATTAAAAATTTGAAATCCAAATTGAAAAATCCAAAAAATCCAATTGAAAAATCCAAAAATTTATTAAATTTTTTTAACTAAAATTTGATAGATCTTCTTTATCGTCGCCACGAGTCTGCTTGCAAAGTTTCAGCTCGATTGGATCACGGGAAAAGGGTTAAAAATCGATCCAAATTTTTTTCGTAAACCAAGCAAACGCCACGAGTTAAAAGGATGTAATAAATAGGAAGTTGGTTTTCGAAGTAGGTACTAAAGTCATTGGCACTGTTACGCGTGAATGTGTCAAAAATAAATTATTATATCATAAATCATAACCTAGAACTCATTGGTTCGGGAACGAATTGCGTTTCGTCGATATATTTCATCGTTCAGTTCTGAAATATAAGTGCATATTTTTAATGCTTTATGTATAGAGAAAGGTGGTGGTATAATTAATTGGATCAGGGTCGTGCAATTAGTACAAGAAGCATGACTTTTATTTAAACATATATTTGAAAAATAAATCGAAATTCAATATTTATCTGGCAGAAATATTAAAATATGAATAAAATGTTGTGATAGGAATATAACGAGATGTATGTGATTTCAGATTTATTTTTAAAATATGTGCTTAAAAAAAGTCATGATTCTTGTTTTCACTGCAAGCCCCTGAATTAGATAGCGTATTTTAACCGTTCTGTGGTTAGTTAAAAAATATTTTTTATTATTTTTGTCTCACTCTAATGATCAATATACATAATATGGCATGTAACCTGATTTAGGCAGCAGTTATTTGTATATACCTACATATTTAATGGAATAATGTAAAAGTCAAAAAATATCTGAATAAATAAAACAAAGAACGGTCGAAACATAAAGTTAACTTTATCACTCAAAGCTGACTGAGTATACACCGTTATATGATAGGGCCCAAGCCATGCTTGTAATACCGCAAACGAAAGGGAATGGACCCATATTAAAGTAAAATTGTCATAGTTATGTGGTCTCCTGAATGAAATAATAAATAACTAATATGTTAAAATGAGTAAATTTATGAGTTCGGATTGACAGTAATATAATACTGGTATAGGATAATGTATAAAAAATGTATAATTAAAACGTTAAAATAAAAGGTATTTTTAAATAGTGACCCGAATGAAATATACAAAATTCAGATTTGTATATATATATATATATAACGTCTATAACGTAAATGGCATGATTATTCACAGATTTTCAAAGCATTCGTCGGAAGAAATGACCCGCGAAAAGCGTCTGGCAGTCATTAATACGAGTGCATAGTACCTACTTTCCCGTTAAACATATTAAAACATCTGGACTGCTGCTTTTCCGTTTTACTCGCATTTTTTGTATCTGTTATCTACCAAAATCGAATCATATGTCATATCCAAACCTTTCTACCTACTGTAGTGTATATCTACAGCAAATATTTCTGATTTGATACTATAACGGTCACTGGCTCGTAGTCTATAAAAGTTACATAGAGTAAGATTGCTGTAAAATATCAGTGTACTGTAAATCCACAACACCGTGAACTGGTATCAAAGTCTTTCCACAGATTTAACGATGTTTCGGAAAAGAAATAATGAGGTCAAGTAAAACTGTTTCGTTTAATAATAAAATTAAAATAATTATAATTGACAGCTTGTAATTTGTGTAATAAAGGTTTGAACGTACGCAAAATTCATAACCATGTCTCTTCAAATTTCGAATCAGTTGAAAAGTAAGCCTAAGCTAATTTTATTTACAAACGAAGTATAGATATGGCGGTCCTTGGCGTGGTGGACTTCTCTTCACTCCTGGTTTTAAATTACTGGGGATTTCGCAATACTATAAATATAAGATGACACGGTAAAATATTGCACGAAGAACATTAAAACAAATTAAAAAAACGCGAGTGTGCGTGTATACGAACAGAAATTAGTGAGTATTATGATTGGTCAGCTTTTACCGCGATATCTATACTCACACACAGATGCATTACCGCCTGTTCAGATGCCCTCACACTCGCGTCTTTTGAACATGTTGTTTATGCCAGCTTTTAGCGTGATACATATACGTTACAATAGGAGAAAGGGATGACCTGAATCTTTATAATATAATAATATTTATTGAAGGGACGAAAATACGTATAATACGTATGTAAATTATCGATTGAAAATGAACACGTGTATTTAGTTACAGCGTATCTACGACGTAAATTAGATATTTGGGTATAAATATACAATAATAATAAAGCACGACCGATTCAATATCAATTTAAGTCGACGATAACAATCCATACGGCGCCATTGACAAATTAATGTCACGTTTAATAAATAACACAAGCGCGATAAACACAAATATTATTAAAGTGTTTACATGCAAAGCAAGAGTCTTGTCACTTTACTATGTTTCAACAGATCTCTCTCATACCAGATAGTCTCTTATACCTACACATATAATAAGCTAATGTATTGAATCAAATATATTGCGTTCCAACTGTTTAAACAAAGTTTTTGTTGAATGTTAAAATATTTACATAGTCTTAAATAAATCTACAATAAACATTCGGAAAACCTATTAACAATGTTTTCTGTGTTAGTAAAATTTGAAAGACGAATCAAAATTGATAGATAAATCAATAACAGAACATTGTGAAAGACTTATATTACCTACCAGAAAGCAATTGGCTTTCGCCTGTAGCGCGGATATGCTGTTTCCAAAGAAAAAGTATTTTATCAATTCTAAATAAAACATACAACTTAACGATTCAACGTCACGAGATTGTGGCTATGGGAGACAAATAAAACACTGGAAATTAAAGTTTTATTTTTTCACACAAATTTTTCGCACAGTTCCTTCATTCACACAAATTTCGGAATTCACACTAATTTTCACCCCTGAATATTTCACAAATACGTGGGTAGATACTTTTCTATTTCGCTGTATTCTTGTCTATTGCTATTATCTTGTTTATTATATATGGTCAATCGCGTGGGTTCACAATTCGCTAGTTTCTATGACATTACGTTCTGTCACGACAACGCGTACTCCGTCCATCCGGCGCGATCCTGTAGTGTATTTAAAGGACCCAAAATTGCGATGTTTCCAGAATCAAGTAGATTATCCCAGACCTTCTTAGTAATTTCCAATTTACTGTAAACTCCTCGATTACGTGCAATCCTTTCCGCAATCTCGAAATGTATTTCAAGACGCCAGCTTTAATTGACCTGCCCATACAGAGACAGAGACAAACATTTTAAAATATTCTTTACGCTAGATTATAAAATAAAATTAGATGCTACATTATTAAAAAAAATTAAAACAATAATTATAGCAAAAAAAATTAAGAAATACGTTTATATGAATGTTGCGATATAATGTGGGATTGGTTAAAATAAAATGGATTAAATTTGGTAAATGTTAAAGTAATTTCAAAAAATATTTTAGAGGTACTATTTATTCTACGGCAGTATAACAAATATAACTCATCTTCAGAAGGTTCAAATTTGTTTTGCAAATATATCAATGCATTCTAAGAACAAGGTCGAAATGCAAATGAAAATTATACTACAATTATTAATACATATAATAATAATGGCATATTTTATTTCGATTTATCAATAAACGGAATGCACACATTATACATATATCAAAATTTATCTGAATCACGTACGATGTTAAAATTTTATAAAATGAAATAATAATTTATTATTCAAAATAACCGCTTTCGTGGTAAAAACGGTAACAGGACGTTCATCCAGATTAAAACTTCTGATCGATTGTGTTAAAAAGCGCAGATTGTGTATCTTCAAATGTTAATAAAATATTATGAAACTAGCTGTAACCCGTGAAATATGATGGTATTTTTAACACAATAATTATTAATTTATTTATAGCCGACACCCATTGAATGGTAATAACGAATTTATCAAAATATTTTAACATTTTTTTGTATTTCCCCTGCCGGCGATCGTACGGAACATGAAATGGTTGGCGTCATTGCTAAATCCTATATGTACTCGATTTTTGATGGATAATGCAGGCCTAGCGATGGCAACATCGCTATCGTTGCCGCCTTCGGATTTGCTGGCCCGGGGTTCAATCCCCATCTTTGGCTGTTTAATTTGTTTTTTTAGCCGTGAATTAGAACGAAATTACGGACGTTACACGAAGTTACGGGGAAAGATGGATAGACGGACGGACGGACAGACGGACAGACGGACAGACAACGAAATTATTATTTTTGATAATTGAATATCACATGAAAAGAGAATGTATTATAATATATTTTATATAGAAAGATTTAATCAAATGAAGGGTGACAGTGGTTCCAGGCGAAAACGTTGCTATATTCCCGAGGTCACTGTAGAAAAGTTCGATGAAAAAACTATACAATAAATCGTCAAGTTATATTAAAAGCGACCTTACAGTAATACACTTCTTAAGGTTTTCTGATTAATTGATAAAAGGCTTTACTTAAATCAGTGTACACGGCAGCCACCTGAAATCTCTTGTGCAATTATCTCATATATGTACTGAGACTGCTCTATATGATTTATTGTGGTTGAACGGCGTGGGAAATATCCGAGTTACCACATATTTTTAAACGATTTTTTTGAGAAGTTAAACTACTGTACATATTTTTTATTTACTTTAGGCGTATGCAGTGGGTTTAAATAAATATTGTTTAACGTATTGATTTTTTAATAGTTTTACATTTTACATTAATGTCATTTAAAAAATGTTCGCTGTCTCGTTGGCTAGGCCAAGGTACATCTAAATTAGCTTGCAATTTATCAAATAGAATAACTTAAAATATAAAATAGTTTGTAAAAACAAAATTTTATCATTTGCCACACGTTAAGAACACAAATGAAGAAAATAATTTTGATTAAAGTACAAATTCAAATTTGACATTTTTATTTTAAAATACAATTGATCATATATAAACATTTCAAATTAAAAAGTAATAAATTTAACTTTTTTTAAATTGAATTGAATGAATATAGAGGCAAAAATAGTAATAAATGAAAAAAATAACATTGTGCAAAGATATTCCATCTATACAAAAAAATAACATTGTGCAAAGATATTCCATCTATACAAAAAAATAACATTGTGCAAAGATATCGCAGTTATATTTACACACTGGAAAAAAGTTAAACGAACAAATTTCCCCGAACTGATTTCCATCAGTCATCGATTGGCGCCAATGGCGGCCGTTATTATCTATTATTTAGATATATTCCGGGAACATTAACATTACATAAACCTCTGTAAGTAGCGAGGGGCGATTGCAATATTGATAGCGAGAATAAACTTCACGATACTCTTTTTCTTAGAACGTGATGGTGTGTTTACTTGCATTATTGAATTTCAAAAGTACACAATTAAATAAAATCAGATATTATTTACCTATGAGGTAGAGATACACTGTAAATTCTTAGAATAACTTGTAGAGAAAACGGACAACATTCACTGGACGGAATATGAACGTCTGCTTAATATGCATGTTTACAAGTAATCTATAATTGTTATAAAATAAAGATCGAGTAAAAAAATTCGTAATAATAAAATTAAAGATTTGCATCGAAAATATATCAGCAAGGATTGAAAGAATAGGAGGGAAATGCCGAATATGTTACCCGCCGAGTCCCAAAGAATAAGTTTCCAAATTTTGAGTCCAATCGGTCAAACGGTACAGGTTTGCGTAGAAAATATGTCAAGGGGAGGGGAAGGGGTAAGAGAATAGGAGGGAAATGCCTATGTTATCAGCCGGGTCCTAAAGCATAAGTATGCAAAATTTGAATCGAATCGGACAAACAGTGTGGATTTGTATAGAGAACAGACAGACAGACAGACAGACAGACAGATAGACAGACAGACATTGAGTTTTGTAGGTATAGAAGTACATCGATATTTTTATCCCATAAGATGCAGTAAGTACGGACATGTACATAAATATTTTAAAATATAAATAGTAAAAGTATGGACGAGTAAACATTGTTTCTTGTTTTATACCTTAACTAGAACCTTCAAGCATTTATGGAAAACTATAGAAAGTCTAACCAAAAAAATTGGTAAAAACTAGTGATGCAATGAATACTACTTTCACGAATACGAATACGAATATCAAACCGACTATTCGGCGAATACGAATAATTCAACAAGGTAATAAATAACACATCACTGTTCTTTTTCTGTACTAAGAGATTTTGTAATTAAAATTTACCACCGGCAAATTTTTGTTCAAAAAGGACAACATTTGTATTTTCTCAGGCGTTAGACGATTTCTTTTATCCGTTTGTTTGTACATTCCCAGCGGTCGAGAATAAATATCAGTTTTTTCACGATTACGAGAGGTAACTTATGTAATTAAATTAAATTTTAAATTATTTTATAAGAGTTAACACTTTTACAATGGAAATAAAATGGAACGAACAATACGTATTACAAAACAAAAACTACATGAAATGAGCACCTATCCTTATTAAAAACCCAACGAAACAAGATGAAAAAACTCATGTTATACTGTGAAACAAGTAACAAATGACAACTTGAGAACTCAACAAATCCATTTATTCAATGTTAGGGGAATCCCCGATAATAGAGTGCGTGGTGCGTAGGTGTGTTCGGATACACGGTGCATAGCCAAACCGTAATTTGCATTGTGTTCAGTTATAAATAGTTTGTTTTTAATATTCGTGATTTAATATTCGGCGAATACGAATAATCGGTAAATATCTACTATTCGGCGAATACGAATATTCGTATTCGTATTCATTGCAACACTAGTAAAAACTGTGGGTTTGATTTCTAATGTATTTTTTTTTTTATAAATATTTTAATATAAACTCCATTTAAATTCGTTTAAATGTGCCTGGTACATGAAATTAAATTAGCTAACACAGCCACACAGAATTAGTAATCGTGTTTATGCAGAAACTTTGAAATTGCTTAGAAACGTCCAAAAAAGGATCAATTTTCTGAGATAACCTTAGTGCAACCGTGGGCGGAAACAGGGGTGGGTACTAAAGGCGAGAGGGCGCGCGTCATCAAACCTACGCAGTCTACAGGATCGAATCTTCCAAAGAAGGCATAAACTTTCCCTCATGGATTGAAACATATAGCATTCAATTGCCAACTCATCCGAAGGAAAATAGCGTCATCGAAAATTTGACGTCACAAATAATGTAACCCTTACATTACGTCATGCAAATACTCCTCCATATGCTTGATAGACGTACAACTTTGTAGAAAAACTGTACGTGGAAATAGTTATATCCATCCCTTTCCTCCACATGGCCGCGTTCTCTTTCATATTCACCAATACAGTCTCAGCGAACAGATTGTTCTGTATTAAGGTATGTTTATGTGGGAAGGTTCTAGATCTCCCCGAATTCAGGCAACGAGAACATTCCGCGCCGCTCGTCGCGCGGCCCGACCTGCAGAAGTAAATGTCAACCGAGTCTGACCCGTGAACTCCGACCTTTTTAAAGTCCTACGTCAGATACGAGTTAGAGCGGAAGTAACACGGCTAAGGTTACTATATTTTATTTTTATATAAATACACAGAACAGCTGTTTATTTCATACTTTTAAGTGTGGTAAGGAAAAGGAAAGCGGCATCATTGACGGTGTGAGAAAATATTAAATATTGTGTAATACACGGTTTCATGCAAAAAAGCCGACTATGTAGGTATCTTGAAAAATGTGTGAAATGTAATAATTACGCATATAATATATTGTAATATTTTTATTATTCGCAACATAAGTTGCATACATTTATTCATCAGTGTACCTAGATTTTCAGTGTTTGGTGCCTAGGGACCGAAAGGTCGGTAGTTCGAGCCTTGTCCTGAAAGACCTGGCTCTATAGCTCATACGATTAGCTCAATTAAAAAAATTGTGAGTAATAACAAAGATTTGACGTATTCCGTATGTGATAACTATATATTTCTTTGAAAAGAGACCTTAATTAAATTTAGATTTGGGGTATAACAGAGCTAGTCCAAAATGTATATTTTACAGTATAGTATGGTGATAAGATATAGATAGATAAGCTACTTCTATGTTTGCTTTTTTTCTAAATATTTCATATCATATCATCTGTAAATTCTGGAGTATTATTTAAATAACTTATATCGAATATTAAAATTTAATACATAAATATAAAATTATAGAAACCATGCAGAAATTTTAATCAGAATGTATTCAAAGTTTTTAATCTTTATTTTTACTTGTATTGAAGCGAGTTAATTGAATATTCTTTATAATAAGAAACTTTAATAATAATCTAACGTTTTGCAGAAAATAAGTCAGAAATGTTGAATAAAAATATTTTTGAAGCCGCTTATCTCCATAACTATTGATATTAAGACACTGTAGATGAACAATTTTCGACTTAAAATTTAGGCAGGTATTCATTCATCTGTAAGGTATTGTGGACTAGCTGTGTTATAACTATATATACCTACATACCGACCGCTCAGTGTATGCAAAGTATAAATAACACCAAACTAAGTTTTTAAATTAACATAAGTATTATATACATACTAGCTAGTAAAAGTTGGACATATTGAATATTGATACTAAACTGGCGTCCATATTTTATGCAGAGGAAACGACCTATCGCATAAAAGTAGCACTACGCAGTTAAAGGAGTACGATTGACGCCGTGTTGCGTAGAAAGAAAGCCAAACAACCTTTATAAATAATAAGGAGAATTTACAATACGCATTAGCGAAGTAACGATTTTTCTAGCGGCGCGACGTAGAAATTACGTGAGCCGCGCTACGACGCCAACGCGTTTGCGTCGTAGCGCTGTTGCAACGTCGCAACGTTGAAGTTGGCGCGCATTAAGTAACGTCTGGCTTACTGACCTATGTACGTAAATGACATTATTGTCGGTGTAACTGAATTACACGCATTTAACTATTTTACTCACACAAGTGCTTACCAGGGGCGTGCAGTGAGAACATTGAAGCATGAAACACACATATATATATATATATATATATATAGCATGTATTTTGCATTGCTAGCATATATTTTGAAGAAAATCGAACTGAAAGATTCGTTTCATATTTTTCTTATGAAAATTATGGTCATTTTATTTATTTTTTAATACATCATTATATTCTGTCACAAGAAGTCGTGCTTCAATGTACTCACTGCATGTGCCTGGTACTTAACATCGCACCGTTTCATCCCAGTGGTAAATAGAAAGGCTAAAACGCACAATGGTCTTGTTCACCTTCATAAAACTGATGCATGCTCGTCGATTGTTGACATTTCTACTAAAGCTGTTCACCAATGTCTACATTATCCTATCACGCCAGGTCTTTCATAAATATTCGACCATGTATTTCATGTACGTTCTCTGCTGATTTTTTTATTCGTCATTTTATTTTTATTAAATTCCATTATCTTCACGTATTTCCACCGCATTCAGCCTACTTTCATTCTTACCTAGCCTTTTTCACGTGTTACTTCATAGGTATTACGCATGTCAAATTTTTCAACGGTCAACGATAACAAATAACCATCGATGACTGGGATATGAGAACAGAATCTTGAAGGTTGCAAATCAGAAACAAACTAAGAATCCTTAGGTTATATTTTACATTACTATTTCAGTGACAGACCATTGAAGGCATTAACGTATATACAATAAAGATTTGTTGAGAATCATCAACTACACACAACCATTGATTATCACGTCTATATTAGATTGAAAAATTAGAAAATATTGAATACGAAGCGCTGGTTTTCTAGCCAATCCTGAGGTAGAAAAAGCATTATGTAGATAGAGCATAAAATTATGTTTTCCTAATACGCTATGAACAAATATGTACGCAAAAATCTTTGCTTTCGAACGCGCAATAAATCATGTGTAATTCTATTATTCGGAAGCTCAATACAGACACTGAAACATTAATTGATATTAAACATTAATCAATCAGTAACTCAGTAATATATTATAGAAACCGCTTTATGAATGCTCTCATTGCGCGATGTCCGGTAAACCAATGGTATGCAAGTTATTTCCTTCCGTTATGCTAAATTCCAGGCCGCTATTACATAATTGCGATTTGGTTATTGATCTAGTATCTAGTCGTTGACGCAACAGTACCAATGGAATGGTAATGTTTATTTGTCTATATGCTATTTCCGAATAATTTATTTAGCATATGTGGGCGAAATTTATAAGCAGGGAATGGTATGGAGAATGCACACAGCCTATTTAGCCATTTCCCAATGCCAATTTCCCCTTTTCCCGCTTAATAGCCTAATTTTGGTAATAATTTCTAGAGTGATAGGAAATGATGTGCAAGTTTTGAGCAAGTAAAACAAGCTAGATTAGTACCACAATCAAAAATATAATCACTATAAACAAAATATAAAAATTGACAACGAGAACTGTATAAGAACCCACGTTTAACGAATGGTGGCGCCACTGATGTAAAATCCGTATACTATTGTGTTATGCCATATATCGAACGCATGTCAAAATGTAAAACAGATTATTGAGAAGTTTTGTTTTAATAGCTGTTGAAATTGGGGAAGTTCGTGTTTGTTTGCCAAATATCTCAATTGAACACATAAATTATATAACACGGCATAAGAAAGCTATCAGCGAGATGGTCCCGCTTTGCCCACAATGTAACAAAAACGGAACTTATAACGTGTCTAACCCTAGAAGGCTTTTGATATTTTTTCTTCGCGGTGGCTTTTTTTTAGTCAATTAGGCTAACAGGTACATCGTTTTTCGAAAATGGCGGTATCTACCAGCGTGACACAGCCGTCTCTTCCAACTTCCTGACTGAGTTGACATACAAAGAATCAATGTGATATATACAATAGTCTGAAAGAGAAAGAAAAAAATGTTCGCCGTGATACATACAACAGTACAATACAAACAACAGTAGCCTTCTAGGGTTAAATGCAATCTGTAATTTAGCAAAACTGGACTAATTTCTGCCATATCCATACGAATACCTTAAATTTGACCCATACCCATATCGCTCTAGGGTCAACTCTGTTTTTTTGTTTCCAAACACGAATAAATGTAGAAAAACGGTTCACGTCAAACGTAGAAGAAATCGTCAAAATGGAGGCCTATTTTGTTCAATAAGACGGATTATATTTTTCGGATGGCTTAAAAAGTTGGAATACCGCTGGAGCTGAAAGATGAATGAGTGGAGAATTAATAAAATATAAATATGTTTATTATTTCAGCATCTATTTGGGCAACCCCGGAAGAAAGGCGACAGGTGGGTCGCCCCAGATTAAGCTGGAAGAAACAACAACAAAAAGTGTATGAAAACAAAATGGTTCCTGACTGGTTACACATACATAAGCAGCACAAGGCCGGGGAATATAGAGCACATGGTTAAGTCTTGGGCCACCGACCCACCTAGGATTCATCTCTAAGGTGATGATTATGATGATAATGTTAATATTTTATTTTTATTGTTAGCTTTGATATTCGCTGTAATATATACAAAAAATGTATACCTACTTATAATTAATGAATTAATATAATGTCGAGAGCATAATGCGATAAGCAAAATAATTTTTTTTTTAAAGCAATTAACGTGTCTCTTGAATAACACATTATGATATGTTATGTTTATGTTAATTTATATAGCGCCATTTTTGCGTAAAAGACGCTTCAAGGGCGCTTTACAGGTGCGACATCCCGAAAAAATGAGTTTATAGGCTCTTCTTGAAGTGTTCCTGATTCTATTATTATTATGCCGAAAAAGCTTAAGTATGGAATGAATTTAAAAAAATTTATCACATATTCAGGCAAAGTAATGAGTATTGGCTAGTATTTCAAAATAATTTTAAACATAATGCAATTTACTATCCTTAGTTTTAGTTTACATTACGCTTAGTAAGGTTTGCGAAATGATGTTACCAGCAAATTGGCTCGTGCTCATTGGCACCGACTGCAGGTTTATAAATCCGAGTGCAAGCCTGGCGTAGGACTCGGCGCCCACGACACGGGGCGAAGGTCACAGCGTCGCAGTGTAGCGGTGTAGACGGTGATTCCCCGTGCAGCGGGCGGTGCAGCGTGGCAGCGCGGGCGGTGCGCGCGCACCGTGACCCACTTCCTTACACGCGCGCTGCCGAGCGGCGCGGCGCATCGATCGGCGCTGACGTAGCGCGACGCCGTAACGATCCGCCCCGTACTACGGCCTACAGCGTAGAGCCGCCGCGGCCGGCGCGGTGGTGTGCGCGAGCGTGCCGACGCACCAACACACCGGCACGCTTCACGACCCACACGGAGGCGCGGATCGCGGCGGTGTTGGTGACCGCGGGCCGGTGTGCGTTACACGTGGCGGTGTGCTGTACCTACCGGCCCCCGTACGGCAGTACGGAATTATGCAAGGCTTTCAGGGCGGTGCCTCAGACTCTACGCTTGCACTTTGACAAGTCTACGGAAAATGTACCCGAACACCGTAACCTAATAACATTGTTTCGAGCGAAACTCCTCATTTTGTACTTTTTATTACATTTAAGTTGAATGAAGGTTTTCATTTTTTCTAATTATTTTATTCATAATACATACGTTTTTACAGACACTTCTTGGAATTCAACACGCCTTTTAACGAATTTAATTTTCTACTATTGTAATCGGCTATTGCTTTGTAGTTATTCATTGAAGAGTAAATTAGTCTCAAATTTACTTGGTTTAAACGACTATATTTTTGGTAGCACTAATCGGTTAATAAACTACATCGGTTAATAAACGGTTAATTAATTACAAAATATGGGTAACACTAACAAACTAAACATTACAAAATATGTGCAATTATATTTTTGGCAACTTATTATGTATACCTATATAATATTGCACGTTGAAAATGATGTCATACGGATTTGTGGATTGTTTAATTTTAGTTTCGTTCATATCACAATCGCTACAGACCTCTATGCCTCTTAATTTTATTATTAACACTTTTTATCGATCTACATCACATAGAAGTTGCAGAAATTTAAAACCGGATATATTTGCACAATTTAATATTCGATAAAAGTTACATTGACATTAAACTTTGAAATTGCTTATCTCCATAACTATTGAAATCAGGGCATAGTTGTGTTCCGGATGGGAACACCTTTTTTTTTATGCGGCTCAGTAGTCTTCGCTGGTGGGGCAGAGATCGCCAGCAGAATTTGCAGTGAAGCTCGTAGTCCGTGGATATGCCAGAAGTCAAACGCCGAAGTAGTGCTTTTATCGTATTAAAGTCGAAGAAAAAATCCGAAGCGAAGTCCAAGTCAGAAAGCAGTGGTCACAAAAATCCAAGAAAGCAGAGTCCAAAGTAGGTAAGCAGGGTCAGAAAGAAAAGGCAGCAAGAAGATTGTCCAAATAGCGGTTCTCGTACCGACGCGTGGCGTATCAGTGGTACCCGCTCAAAAAATGCATTTTATTTATACAAAATTCAAAATTTCACAAGATTGCGTCATAGCATATTACAGAAACCAATGAGATTGCGTAATTCTGGGAAGGCGCCGCAGCGCTCCCAGCGGCCGAGCGGTGAACTACGTCATTCGCGGTTGCACAATTTCACCGCGCGGCAGATTTCATATGACAGATACAAATTAATTCATAAAAAATGCATTTTAGCTCCCAAGAGACTAATACTGTGTTATTTTGTAATAACAGACCTAGCAGATGATAATAACACAGTTATTTGGACGGGCTGGGTCATACAAGGCCCAAAAAACTAAAATTAAATTTGCCACAAACGGCTCAAATTTTCAAAAATTCATAAAAAATCAAAAACAGCAGTTTTACAAGTTTTGCTATGACAAATGTAATTTGCGCATGCAAGCGCTCATTTTAACAGTAATTCCAAATATTTCAGGTAAATATTTACTGAGTTATAGGCATTCAAAAAAGCGCCAAAAACCAATTTCTTTATTTCACTCTCAGGCGCGCCTATATCATTCCACATGTATAAAAATACATTTTCCAGACAGGCATTCAGATAAGGAATGCAATGACACTACATAAGTAGGAATTCGTCCACGGTAAGCCGCTCTGATTGTCGATAAAAAATTCAACCTTTTAATATCCTCCACGGCGAGCCGTGTGCGCGAGCTTACCGCGACGTGGGCCCGCAAACAGGCGTCTACCGTTTCCAAATCGAGAAAAATACAAAATTTTTCTCACGGTCTTCCAGTACTCATTCATTTCATGCTGACCATCTCCACGATGGCGCCCGGTGCAGGCCTTCGGGCCCCCGTGGAGGGTATCCCATATACGCATCTCAGACGGGGGCTCGGAATTTGAGTACTAGGCGTTAGAAGTTATAGCCGGTCAGGTTAGTTTGTAAAATCTATGAATATTCAAAAAACATTTATTTGCCCGTCGGCGGATTCAACGGCGGAAAGAAAGAGACGAGACCCTCTGCAGCGAGACTCGTCTCCCGTGTTGGCGAATATTGCGTGCCACACTCATGCCCATTTAGTGTTGGCGAACATCGCGGGTACCGCGTGCCACACACATACTTTACTTTGGGGCGTTACATCGCGGAAGAATCCCTTCGGCTCAAACTTCTAACCTTTGTCCACGCACCAACAGGTGCCAAATAAAAAATATTTATTTCCATTTTATTCATAAAAATTCATAAAATTCCAATACATTTTTCTCATCAGAGATTCAACATAATGCACATGACAATATTGCATACAAAAAGGGCGCCAAGCGCTGCTTCCTACAAGACATCAACATATTTTAAAAATATTTTCATAACATATACAAATTCCACACATATTTGTATCGACACTTGTAGCTGGAAATAACATCGGCAGCCAAACAGGCTGCATTTTTCATATTCATTCAACAAAGGGCCAATCTCCGGTCTAGTGTCCGGGCGATGTTGTTCTACAGCTAGTTGGAAGCAGTATGCGCGCGCGGCCCCCCTCCAGTCGCGGCAACAGCCGCTGGGCACTGACTTGCGCGCGCTCCGAGCGGCAACCCGATTTTCAGTAGCGGCATACACGCCTCGTCTCCAATGCAATTTTCTGTATGTAGCGGCTGATTTATTGTGGACACGCGCCGCTCATAGTGGTCATGTTATGTTCTCATTTTTTACATGGCTCAACCCTGTCCGTTCCATACTCCCCCCGTGTGGCCTGCCCGCACTTATCAGGAGGACAGGGTATGCTGCCAGCGCCCTTATGCTGGATTCCCCTTCAGCATGATTATTCTTGTGGCTGGTCGAGTATAATCGCCCGCAGCTGTGCGTACTCGGACGACTCGAATTTGTCCATCGGGCGCCGGGCGGGCTTCCAAAATTTCGCCCTCTGGGCCATGTGTTGCGGGGCAGCGCGGGATCTGCGATGACGGCCATCTCGCCTTCCTTAATTGCGGGCGCGGGCTCCTGCCATTTATTTCGGCGCGCCAATGTCGGCAAGTACTCTTTCATCCACCGCCGCCAGAATAAATCGGCCATCTGTTGCGATATTCTCCACTGTCTTTTCAGGCATACATTTTCATCTAGCGCCCCGTATACCGCCAAATGTGAATTGCGGCCGGTCGCTCCCAGCAACAGATGGTTCGGCGTAAGAGGCGCGTCATCTTTCGGATCAACCGATACATGCGTCAACGGACGGCTATTAACAGTATACTCGGCCTCAGCCAGCAGAGTCCTCAAGGTTTCTTCCCGCGGTGCCCGCTCCTTCAAAGTAGCCTCCAACGCCCGCTTCACGGCGCGTACTAGGCTCTCCCAGGCGCCACCCATATGTGGGGCGAGGGGGGGGGTTGAAGTTCCATTCAACCCCGCTCTCCGCGAGGTGCCCATGCATCCGCGGGTCACTTCTCAAATCTTTCAGCGCGGCTGCCATCTCTTTTTCCGCGCCTCGAAAATTGGTTCCATTATCTGAATATAGTAGGCGCGGATGCCCGCGCCGCGCTGCCATTCGCCTTATAGCGAGTATGGCCGAGTCTGCAGACAAAGACTCGGCGATTTCCAAATGTACGGCGCGCGTTGTGAGGCATGTAAATAGCGCGCCGTACCGCTTCTCTCTTCGCCGGCCGATAGTCACCTGCATTGGGCCAAAATAATCGAGCCCACAATGGTAAAAAGCGGGAGTATTGTAAGCCAGTCGGCAATCTGGCATTTGACCCATTAACGGCGGTTGCGGCTGGCTTTTTCTGTTTCGGCACGCTTGGCATTCATATTTCACCCGGCGCACTGTGGGTCTCAATTTTAAAATATAAAAATTCTCCCGCACATCTGCCACAGTTTTCTCAGTGCCCGGGTGATTTTCCTTCTCATGATAATGCCTTATCATCAAGCGGGCATACGGGTGAGAGCCGTCCAATACTACCGGCGCCCTCAAGCCGGCCGGTATTTCATGCACAGCGGTTTGCTCGAGCCGCGAGCCCATCCGTATAACTCCATATTCATCCAGGCGCGGCGTCAGTGGATACAGCCGGCTGGTCCTTGGGACGGCTCCACCGCGGTGTAAAATTTTTATCTCCGTGCCGAACGCCTCCGCTTGAGAATACAATATCCATGCGCGCTCGGCTGCTATTCTTTCGTCGCAGGTGACATCTCGGCCGGGCCGCTCTTCAGCGCGGCGGCGGCAATTCCAAATGAAGCGCCTTATCCATGCCGCGGTGCGCACCAATTTTGTCCATGATGAGAAGCGCTTTATATCGGGCAATGCTCCCCCCGTGGGCGTTCTTCCGGTCACCAAAACAATATCTGCTCTTTTTTCCAGTACTGTGTTATCTGGTTGCCGCCGGCGGCTCTCTTGCGGCCACGCCGACTCTCCCCGGTGTAGAAAGTCAGGGCCGCTGAACCACATACCATCAGCGGCCAAATCTGGAAGTTCGCCGTCCCGTGTCCCAATATCAGCGGGATTATGTTTAGTGGGGACCCATCTCCAATCGGCGATTTTCGTCAATTCATCAATCTCTCCCAGCCGGTTAGCGACAAAAGTCGAATACGCCCGGGGGTCGGTCCGCAACCAGCATAACACCGTGGTGGAATCGGTCCACAGTACCGTACGGGCTATTCTACATCGGTACTCTTTCTTTACAGCCGCCGCCAGTCGCGCGGCGATAAGTGCCGCTTGCAGCTCTAGCCTCGGTATTGACAGCGGTTTTAGCGGTGCCACCTTACATTTTGCCGAGATGAAGGCTACGGAATTGCCACCCTCTCCTGTCTCGACAAAATAGGCCACCGCGCAGCTCGCTTTTTCAGAGGCGTCGCAAAACATATGAAGCGCGACTTCACTATCGCGGCGGGATATGCACGGGCGCGCGATTTCACATTTCACATTCCTTATTAGCTCGCACCACGCGTACCATTTATCGGCGTGCTCGGGCTGTATTCTCTCTTCCCATCCAATTTTAGAGCGCCATACATCCTGTGATAGGATTTTTGACCTTATTAGTATGCAGGCCAAAAATCCGATGGGGTCAAATATTTTCATTACGGCGCTCAATATTTGTCTCTTTGTCGGGCGGCCAGCCTCCGCTATTTCGGGCAAGTTCACAAATTGAAAAACAAATTTGTCGGAGGCCGGCTCCCATGCAATCCCGAGCACTTTTTCTGCCGTTGTCTCCGCCCCGATAATCCTCATCGGTTCCACCGCTCTTAAGGCGGGCTCAATTTTTTCTAATACTTCAGGATCATTGGAGGCCCAGTTGCAGAGCTGCATTTTCCCTCGACGCAGTATTTCAGTCACTTCGGTGAACATTTTTAAGGCCTCTTCAGTTGAATCTACTGCGTCGAGGTAATCGTCCATATAAAATGTAGTCTCAACCGCCTTTGCCGCGGTCGGAAATTCCGTGGCACTGGCTTGCGCAAGCCGATTCCTCACATACTGTGCACTGCTGGGCGAGCAGGTGGCGCCAAAAATCATAGACGACATCTGGTAAGTCGTCGGCACCTGCTCGCCTGGTTGTTTCCATAGA